>APFE030776590.1:25112-72737 GCA_000404065.3 Pinus taeda
GTTTCATATGTATTTCGTTATGTTTCATAGTTCATTCATATTCATTTCCAGTGAAATTTTCTGAGTAAGATAAGGTAGAATTCATTTTTATTGCTCTGCCTATGGGAAAGTTTCACGATGTGTGTTTTTCTTCTATTGAAAAGGATTCATGTACTTATGCCCTTTTCACCCTCCTAAGCAATCTCTCCATTCCACGTTATTTCAAACTAAATTGCTAGACTTTCTGCCTATCTTGCCTCACGAAGTAACCTGTGCCTTTGTATTAAATTCTCTGCTCATTGCTGTCCTTTGGTACCATACCATCCCAGAAACTCGGTCATTTATAAAAGAATTGTTTCTCGTATCCATATTTACTTACTAGCCTAAGATCAATATTTCACTATAAGTCATCTCAGACCATTTCGTTTACTTATTCGCTGAGCATGACTGGAAGAGAGCCCTCTCCTGTTCTGGTAGGGCTAGCTACCAGACTGAGCGTGGTTTGTGGTTACCCTGAATTTTTCCTTCCTTCAGCCTAAGGCGGATTTGGGTGTTAACACAGAGCTTGACAAACCTTTGTAGGACCTCTGGAAGTCACTGACACCTCTACAACACTTCACCAAGTCACTTCCATATCACCAACATCATCACAAGTCAAACTAGGTTGACTAGGATGCCAAAAAACAACCATACTAAACATTCGGGCCATCAAAATTCTCCACAACATCTCTTCCATCATTATGCAACTCCATTGCTTGTTAGACATCCTCCAAAACCTATACATCCATCTCTAGTCCTCTTCAAGCCCTATATATCATAACATCAACATGTGGACCTGATCCTAGACATGGAGACCTAATCAACAAGGCTCCTCAACTCTAAACCCTATAATAACCACCAACACATGTATGCAACGACATGATCAAGAAGATCACCGCATCTCAAAACTAGTCCAAGCTAGTATACATGCCAAGGACCATCTACATATCATCTAGACACAAGCCACCTGCTACCACACATACACGTGCATAACCAAGTCACTTGCAACCCAAGCAACCAGGTTGACATCAATGCCAACCAACAACACATTTTCAACATTGCAACACACATCAATTCCAACAAAACCAAGACATAAATAATCATGGGAATCCAAAGTTTAAACCACCTCCACCCTCAAACTACTGTGATCTCACCTAAACCGGTCCTGAGATCACAAACAAAACCAAGCTTGGACGCCTCGAAATTTCTTCACCATACCTTGAGGAATTTTCCTGACTCCACCCACTTGTTGAGGTCTTCTTGAAGAAAACCATCTCCACCCCCAACCCTTGGGAATTTTCATAATACCACCTCACCCAGTTCCAAAACCTTCCGACAATCCAAATCTCAGCCAAGAAATGAATCCCATCATACCATGGCTATCCAAGAAATGGAAAGGCAAGGTTGAAACCACTGCCAAACCAGGAAACAACACGTGCCAATGACATCAAATGAACCAAATACACAAATGCGTGAACCATGCATTAACACCTTAGCTAGGAAATCATGCATGCAACATGTTTCCTACAAATTATTCCTGCTAAAGCCGTTAATCCAACCTTCACCTTGATTTTCTTTTCTTTCCTTGCTTATCCTTTTCCTTCCTTTGCCATCTTGCTTGCTTTATCTTTGTGGTGCTCTCTCTCTCTCCGAAATTAATTCCAAAGAAAAACTGACAAAATCTATGAATTGGTTCTCTAAAGCCTTTTTATTATTGGTGTCTCTATTTTCTTAATTTTCCTTCATTTTTCCTCTAATTTCCTTAGCATGCAAAATTGTGTCTCTTCCCCTTCCTTTTCTCCTATTTTCCTTTATTTCTCATAATTGAATGGAAATTATTTCCTCTTTTCTTTTGCCAATGCCTTTGCAAATTTCCGCAACCATTAATAAACCAAAAGTGATGCCCACTATAGTGCTTTTCCCAACATTCAACTTGGAATATGTGTCCCATGACCTTGGTCTTATTTTGCTTTTATTAACCTTTATTACATGAACTTTTAACACGTGGCTATTACAAACCCCTCCCCCTTAGGGGAACATCGTCCTTGGTGTTTTATGACACCTATGACTAGCAAACTGCTAAAAACAAAACATACTTCCCATGTAGCTTTATAACATAGCTCATTACAACTTTTACAATGATATCCTGCTGAAAACAAAATAGACATACATCTTATTGGAGCTTTAAAACACAACTCATTACGGTATTTACAACCATACATATACCAAAACTCATTTTCTTGACCCAACAAATATTGAAGGATACAAATCTCGCATCTAATCAACCATCTTCCATGTAGCTTCATCGGGACCAAATTGCTTCCATTGCACTTTAACTTGCTCTATTGCTCAGTTCTGGAGCATGAGTTGTTTCAGCTACAATATTCATTGACATTTTGGTTGGAATTCTCCCTCTAGTTCCACCTGCAATACAGAACAGTCAATCACATGATCAACATCCTACACATATTTCTTAAGTAATGACACATGGAAAACATCATGGATTTTCACTATTGGCGACAGTGCAAGTCTATAGGCAATTGGTCCAATCTTCTCAAGGATCTCAAAATGCCCACAATACCAAGGTGCCAACTTGGCACATGTCCCAATCCTCAAGGAGCTCCACTTGGGCTTGATGTGAAAGTACACATGATCCCCAACCTGAAACTCCTTAAATACCCTGTGTTGATCTGCATAACTCTTCTTCATATCCTGTTTTTCCTTCAAATTTATTTTAATAACCTGCATTTCCTATTCCATCTCTACCAACATGTCCATTCGAATCAACAGCCTATTCACTGGATCACTCCAGTTGATGGGAGTATTACAACTCTGTTTGTAAAGAACCTCAAATGGACTCATCTTCAAGGACTTTTGATACCTGTTATTATATGCAAACTCTACCGGTGTAAGATACTCTTCACACTTCCTCTATTGATGCATAATGTACATACTCAATGTGTCCTCAAGAATCATGTTAACCCTCTTTGTCTGTCCATATGTTTGTGGATGATAAGTTGTATAGAAAGCTAACTCTATCCCCAAACCTGCAAACAAATCTTTCCAAAACCTGGAGGTGAACTTCGCATCTCTGTTTGATATTATCTTCTTGGGAACACCATGCAATCTCACAATCTCCATGATGAAAATTTGAGCTACCTCTCTAGATGAATTCATAGACTTAACTGAAATGAAATGAGCTACCTTACTTAACTTGTCAATCGCAACCATGATGGAATCATGCCGATTTGATGTCCTCGGAAAACCTGTAATGAAGTCCATCGAAATGACCTCCCATTTCCACTCTGGCATTGGAATCAGTTGTAATAAACCACCTAGATGCTTACACTCTAATTTTACCTGCTAAAAATCCAAACATCTAGCAACAAACTCAACCACCCCTTTCTTTAATTTCAGCCAATGATAAAACTTCTTAACAATTCTCAATGTATTATGGTATCCCAAGTGACCTGAATACGTCTTGACATGGAAATCCCTCAAGATAAGCTTCTTGAGTTCATTGTCATCTAGTACATAAATCATGTTCTTGAATCTGACCAAGCCATCTATTGTGAGATGATAATCCTCATCCCTATCACCTTCACCATGTTTTCGTAATTTGTGCTTCAGTGGTTGGTACCTATCATCATGTTGTCCTTTCTGTAAGGTCTGCTCCTACAAATTTGTCCCATAAGAACTCATTGTTGCAATGTGATTTACCTGCACTTTCCTACTAAGAGCATATGTAACCCTATTCTCCTATAGATTTGTCCCATAAGAACTCATTGTTGCAATGTGATTTACTTGCACTTTCCTACTAAGAGCATATGTAACCCTATTCTCCTTTCCCTTGATATACTTGATCTCAAAATCAAACTCACTAAGAGTATCTAATCATCTAGCTTGCCTAGATTTCAGATTAGGTTGGTCAAACAAGTACCTCAGTCCACTGTGATCACTCATTAGAATAAACAACCTGCCAAAAAGATAATCTATTCACATCTTTTATGCATGAATGATAGCTTCCAAAAGATCGTGAGTCACATAATTCCGCTCGTGTTCATTTAAATTCCTTGAATCATTACATACCACTTGTCCTTCCTGCATCAGGACTCCACTAAGTCTTCTCTTGCAAGCATCTATACAAACCAGAAACTTTTTATCTGGATCTACAACCTTCAAAACCATAGCATTTTTAAGCAAATTCCTCAACTAATCAAACTATTTGCACATTCCTTGGTCCATTCAAACTTCTTCCCTTTCCTCTACAAAGATGTAATATGATAGGAAATTCGTGAGAAGTTCCTGATGAACTTCCTGTAATAACCTGCTAGTCCCATGAATGATTTGATCTCATCCACATTCCTAGTATTTTCCCATTCCATGATAGCTCTAATGCTTTTTGGGTCTACTATTATACCTTCCTTGGAAACAATAGGTCCCAAGTAATGAAATTTAGTTTGGAAGAAACTTCACTTGCTGAGCTTGGCATACAAATGATTCTCTCTCAATAATCTTAACATTGTTTCGAGGTGTTCTACATGCTCTTCCTCATTCTTAGAATATATCAATATGTCATCAATGAATATTATCACAAACTTGTTCAGATAAAGATGTAACACATTATTCATCAAACACATAAAAGTAATTGGAGCATTAGTAAGACCAAACAAAACCACTACAAACTCATAATGCCCATACCTGGTACAAAATGCAGTCTTGTAGATGTCCTCTTCTTTTATGCATACCTAATGATATCTTGATCTCAAGTATATATTTTCAAACATTGTTGCTCCCTTTTACTAATCAAACAATTCATCAATATGTGGAAAAGGATATCTATTCTTGATCATGACCTTGTTCAACTTCATATAATCAATCCACAACTGGAGAGTATCGTCCTTCTTCTTTACAAATAACACTGGTGCTCCCCAAGGCAACACACTTGGTCTAATGTATCAATCATTTCCTTAAGTTGCAAATTCAATTCCACTAACTGACTAGAGTGTTCATCCTGTAAGGTGCCTTTGATGTTGGTGCTTCTCTTGGTACCAACTCAATAGAAAATTTCACTTCCTTGTGAGGAGGAAACTCTGAAATATATGTAGGAAACACATCCTTAAACTGCTACAAAATTGGATACCGCTTCAAAACTTCATCATCCTCAACATCCTTCCCCTTGTCACTAGAAACATGCACTGCAAACAATACACACCATTTCCTGCAACTGCACTTTTCCTGCATGGTTGTAACCATTCTCACTGATGTATGCTTCTTCTTACACTACAAGATTCTCTTCTCTCCATCATCATCCAAACACTCAATAGCCTTCTCTTAGAAATCTAACTTAGTCCTTTGAAGGTACAACCAATCCATACCCAAAAGCATAATGTACAAACCCAAAGGAAGCACATTTAGATGTGTTGTTGTAGGCATGCCATTCAGCTCAAATCCACAAGCTCTCACTCAATGATGAACTCTTTTCTTGGTCCCCATAGCCAAACTACACCAACCAAGACTCTGTGTAACAACCCTGGTCAAAATTCCATGTAAAATATATATATATATATATAAGACCAAGGTCATGGGACACGTATTTCAAGCTGAATTTTGGGCAAAACGTCCTAGTGGGTGTTCATTTTTGTTATTATGGCTAAAGGAAAATGGAAAAGGCTTTAGAAAGGAAAAAAGGCATTTATTGGCATTTTATTTATGAAAATAAAGGAAATTAGGTGAAAAGGAAGGTGAAAGGTCACAGTTTGCATGTGAGGAGGAAAATGAAGAAAATAGAGGCCTCATTAATAAAAAGGCTTATGAGGATCAGTTGATACCCTTTTGTCAGTGTAATATTTTGTCAGTTCAATTTTGGAGCTCTCTCTCTATTGTCTCTCTCACACACTCTTGGACACTTGGAGTTTTCTTGGAGCACTTCAACATTGGATCAAGAAAAACAAAGAAGGCAAGAGGAAGCAAAGATCAAGCCAGGAAGAGTAGGATCTAGCAGCTACATCAGGATTATTTGTAGGTTTCGATTCGCATGTGTGATTTCCTTGCTAGATTTAGCATGCATGGTTATGCATGTGTGTTCTTGGTTCTCTTGTTGTCATGGGCATGGGTTTTACCAGGTGTGACAATGTTTTTTAGCCTAGCCTTGCCATTTCTGGATAGCCATGGTGTGGTGGGTTATTTTGTATGTGGTTGAGATGGATTGACGAATGGACTCGAAGTTGAGTGGGATGGTCCCAGGATTATTTACAAGCCTTAGGAATCTCGGGATGGGATACAAGGTAAAGCCTGAATGTGAACACCTCAATTGAGCCTAGGAATCCCTTGACTGGTGAATGGAAGGATACACAGTAAATATTAGTGATGAGTACCCTTTATTGGGCCTAGGAATCCCGGGATGGGATACACGATAAATCCCAGAGGGTGGAGACCTAGTAGGCATAGGAATCCCTTAACTGGTAATGGTGGGATACACGATAAATCCGAGAGGTTAGAACAGAAAAATCCATCATTGTGTAGGTGGAGAGATCTGGTGGCATCCATGCTTATTTTTTGCCTAGTTATCCGGTGAGGATTGAGGTAAAGCTTAGTATTTTATGTTTAATATTTACTGCCTAGTGATTTGGTGGGGAGTGCAGTATAGCCTGGTTGATTTTGGTTATAAGTCCCACATTCATGCTTGGAATATGGCACGAGGGTGATTGGATAAAAGAAAGATTTGTTTCAGCCAATCTATGTTTGGGTGGTACGTGGAAGTCTCGAACCTCGTTGGCCTAACCATTCATTAATAAGAACTATTTATCCTTGGTATTTTATGAGAAAATATATTGGTTCATATGAGGCATTTATGGCTGATGTGTCCTTGTTATTTATCTTGGTTATATGTTGGTTATGAGAATGTTTTATGACAGTGATGATGTATGGCTCTCATCATGTTTTGATTTGTAAATGAATTTACAATGAACATATGGCTTAATAGATGGTAATGCAACTAATGTGATAAGGTATCAATGCTTCTTAGCAATTCTCAGATAAGTATGAGACCCTTGTGCTCAGATATGTTGTTATGACTTGTAGAATGCATATTTGTCACATGTTTGATGAAATGTTTGTCATGGCTAGTAGTGGTCTAGCCAAGTCTTTGTTCAAGTATTTGCATTTGTATCATTGTTTCGATGTTACTTTTCATTCTTGAGAGTTTCATGGAGTTCTGGGCAGTGGCCTGAGTCCTGGCCCTGAAAAAGTGGCACAGAATTGGGAGTCGAAGGCTCAGAACTAGCTGAAAAAAACCCCAATCTCTTGCATACCCATTTTGTGAGAGCAACTAGAGGGCCCCAGTCACATGCATGCCCATGGCATGGGAGAGACTAAGGATTTAGGGTAGTGAAGTGTCAATTTGTCACCGGGGTTGATCAACTGGAAATGTTGGTTGGGTCTTGTAGGTTCTGTGGTAGTTGTAGAAGGTCATATTGGTCACGTGTGTTGGTTCCACTTCCTTAATTGTACACAGGGAGTTGAATCAGGTTTTAGTAGCCTCTTGTCGCATGTTTACCCCAGAGGACTAGTTAACTTGGGTAAATGTGGGACGAGGGTATTACAGATTGGTATTAGATCATGGTTCACTCCTTGGACTGGATGGGCGGTGTGTTTTGGTCATGCATTCATGTAGCATGCATATGTGTTACTTATATTTGTGGTCTATGTGCTTGTTTCATATGCATGGTGTTGGTCATGGTTGTAGTGATGTTTCCATGTGAAAGTGGATGGTGTGTTGTTAGATGTGTTTATCATGAGCATAGGTCGGTTATGCATTTGTTATGCATGTCAATGTCTATATGTTGTTATGCATACATTGTCATGGTTATAAATATGCATGTATAGTAGGTCAAACATGCATCTTGAGGTCATTGTATGCAATTAGGTCGTCATGATGTTATTGGTATGTTATGATGCTAATGTGTTGGCTGAGATATGGAAGGAAATGCAAATTTTCAAAGCGAGGTTGCAACACTAGACTTTGGGGTAAGAGAAGATCGTCATATAGATTTGTATGTTGGGCATGCAGGTATGTGGTTAACGGTCGTTATAAGAATTAGGGTTACTTATATACTTGTCATTCTATTGTTGTTGTGGTTACATGCACAGTAGATGCTAGTTGATCAGTGTAGTCATATGCACATGTGTTGGATAGTCATGCATGTTAGTAACTTGTTGTTATTTTATGTTAGTTAACTTGATGATTATGTCATATTTTGTTGATGAGTATGCTACGCACTAAATTGTTGTTTTTATATAGTTAACTTGATGATTAGGGTTATTGCATTTAAGATATTGATGTTATATGTATTGTGTTAACCTAGGTTGGCATATGCAAATGGTTATGGTTACAATATTTAGGTATGAGCCGACATATTTGTGATATGGTGTTGACCTAATCTAGACTGGTTATGCATATGTGATTGTTATGCATGAATGACAATTGTTTATGATTTTATCATGTGAACATGTTAGCTAGTTACTGTTACGGATATCATGACTTTATTTATGTTTGGTTTGATGTGTTGTGAATTTATATCGTGCTAATCTAGATTGATTGTGCAGAAAAGATAGCCTCCCCGTAGATACATTGAGGTATGAGTTTGAATATGTTACCAATTTGGTTTATCTATCATGGTATGTTTACAACTTGATTGGATGTTTGATTAATTGCATGATATGTGTATGCGTCTATAAGATTGCATGAAGGAATGATTTTGTTTCAAGATGGTTGTACTAATACATATGTGTGAGATATTTGATATGTACTTGAGTGTAAGTAGGTGATAGTTGTAACATTATGTATTATGACTTATGAATGTGAGTAGATAATTGATTATGACATGTTTGTAAGTCTTGGTAAAGGCTGATTTCAAATTACTAGATATGATGTCTTGACCTTTGGAGCATGTGGCTAATGCGTGTAAATAATTGCAGGACAACATGTTTGGTATTAGCATGACAAGGTAATAGTTGATTTGTTCATATAACCAATTGTTGAGTGATGTGACAGTACATAGTAAGACTTAGTTGCAACAAGGTAAAGGTAAAAGAAAGGAATTGGGTGAGAAATCCTTTGGCTATGTTTGGAAACCGCAATTCCAAACAAATGAGTGCTTTGCATACATGAAGCCTTCTTAACCCTAATTTGTCTGAAATTATGTGGATATGTGTTATATTCATGGATATGTATTTGATAAGTATAACCACTGGTGTCTAGTTATAGCTAGATCTGCCAAGGGAATTGGATTCCCTTGAGAGATGGTATGGATGTGCTCAGTTACAGGTCAGAGCGCTTGGCATAAAAAGGTAAGATAATTGGTATATTGTTATATTTGTTCATACACTAATAGTTATGTGTTTATGGTAGTATGATATAGGTAATTGCATGACAAAGAGACTGTTGTAGCATTTTTTGGTTTTGATTAAATAGAATATTTGAAAAAATGTTAAGTTAGGATATGAACATAATAATAGTGAATAAAATGATAGTAAAAGAAAATATCTTGATAATGATGTCCATATCAAAGAAAATGTTAGGTAGATGCTCTAAAAAATCAAGGCAAAAAGAAAATGTTAGGTAGATGCTCTAAAAACTCAAGGCAAAAAGAAAATGTTAGGTTAGAAAGAAAATAAAACAAATCAACTCTGAAAGTGAGCAAGTCTAAATGCCACTACCTTTTTCTGCAAAATAATGATTGTCTGCAGCTTGTCTAAATGCCACAACCCATGACAGTCAAACTGTTTAATCCTGACTGCTTCATAATTTAAATTTGATGTTATAGTTAGAGAATAAAGATCTGGCCAAACTGTTTAATCTTGGCAGATCAGTAGTTAGGTAGAGAGTAATAAGGTGCTCATCAGTTTAATCTGAGCCCTTGGAGGTTATAAGGGTAGATTTAGATAGTTTTCTTTTGTAAATAAGAAGAAAGGATAAGGGTTTGCTAGCTTAAATGCACCCACTAAGTGAAGAAAAAATGATAGGATAAGCAAAGGGTAAGTAGAGAAAGGTTGCAGTATTTTGATGGTTGATTGGACAAAATGAATATTTATCATGTTTTTATGCTCATGAAGCAATTATACAAGGCAAATGAAGGTCTACTTGATCAAGTAATTAACTTCCACTCATCGCCATTCATTCATATATTTACTAATTTCCTCCTTCCTACCTTCATTCAGTTCATAATCATTCATTTTCCCCTAAAAATCCCTTTTCCTATGGTAAAAACCCTTTTTACCTAGGAAAAGTAAAAACATCATGTAAAATCCCTCTTTTCCTCAAAAACCCACAAAAGATGTTTTACCCTAAGTATTATGCATATATGGAAGGTCAAATGATTCATTAAAAGGCGTTTTACTTAGTGTTATTCCTCTTTTCCGCTATATTCCATATTAACACTAACTTAGTGTATTAAACCCTTAAAATTCCCCTATCATGTATATAATAGCTCCTTTAATATAATATCTGAAAACCCTTAGTTTTGTTTAAAAACTATGTATTTCATAATAATATCGCATCACAATATCGGCAGGATCACAAGTCTTTCATAAGAATATTCATGCATTCCCCTCCGCATTGCGATATGTGATGTGATGGGCCCGGACCCGACCAAATATATATTATAATCCACTTTTATATCGTGTCTGCCTTCCATCGCAGTCCCGTTAATGCCATAACCCTTTGCGCATTCTAATCCCCAATTGCGATAAACCCGAACCTGACGTTGTATATATATTAAAACTCATTTCCATATTGCATCCACCTTTATCGCCAGTCCCATCCGACATATATACCTCCCGCAAACTGCGATTTCCGATTGCGATCGGAGCCCGAACCCGACATAGTTATATGTCATATATTATTTCACGTCGCATCCGCCCATTATTATATTCCTTTGCGATGGGCCTACCCTATCCACTCCGACTGCGATATCTGATTTAAAACCAAACCTGATATCATTTATCTGCCCGGGTTAATAAAATTTCAAATCTGCCATTATGTGTTTTGCGATGATTTTGTGTTAAATCGATTTTCTATTTAGAGCATAAATGACCCGAAAATCCTTCATTTAATGCTAATCTCTGTTTTAACCCATAATCAAGCTATTCCCGCCTTGATTAGTCCTTCTGTATTCCTTTTTCGCTCCACTATTGTCCACCTTCACCCGATGGTTAAAAAGGTCAATTATTTCGCCATTTGAATGCAGAAAACGCCATGTTTGCCCTGTGATGCCTGTTTTATACAACGCAACCTCCATTATGCCTTTGCGGCCATTTAAGCCATCATTTTCCCTCCGATAGCCTTTCAAGCTCGGCAAAGCCAGTAAAGACCCTCAGTCACCATGTTTTTCTTAAAAGTTTCTGCGTTTTGCAGGTAAGAAGACTGTTGTTCCAGGTTTGTAAACAAAAAGCCTGTGTAACAGTTGGAAGACAAAATGAGCGATTTACTGTGAAAAACACAGTAAAAACCTCAAATGCGTAGTAAAGTAGAAAGGAGCACAATAAAGGTCACTCAGCCAAGTCAAAAGAGATTTACAGAGTTTAAAGAATATCAGTAAAAGGGTTAAATGAAGAAATCTGCCAGCATAGAGGATACAAACAACAAAGCAGCATAAAAGGCGAAAATATCCTACAGAAAGCCAGCACAGCCTGAATAAAGGGGACAGCAAGAAGTAGTTCAAATAGCTGCCCCTATCTTCTTGCCGTGAAGACCTTTCTTTTCCTATAAATCTTAATCTGTTTTAGGATCTTTTGTTAAGTTTCATTATTGTATAAATAACTCCTTTCTTGACTTGTAAATGGTTCGGAGTTGAAGATTCGTAGTTCGTTGCTTGTAAAGTCTTGACTGTTAGTTCTACTTTGAACCTAGAAGTCACCTTTGAAGGAAGCTTTTGTAGACACTTGATGTACTCACTCTTTCTGGGGCCTTAATACAAAACAGAGGATTCTGAATCTGGTTTTGCACAGTTTTGTGTTATCCCGTAAGTTTTTTCAGTTTTCAATCATTATGTTTTTCTTCATATGCTTATGACTTATAGAGATATCCAAGTAGGAACAATTAGAGTTTCAATTGATTCCTATAAGCTCCTGAAGTGATCATCTATTAAGATATTGGATTAATGCAACTGTCTGTGTAGCTAATCCCCTCTAATCAATAAATCATGAGCATCTTGTGTAAGCTTAAGTCTACTGCCTTGAATCTTTTGAACGTAGTTTATAAGGTTTTCCAACTTATGATTGTTCTGTTTTACAGTCTGGAAACTATGATAATCATATTTTTTGTTGTCTTCTACTCACCACTATTTTGATCTATATCATTGTGTAATGCTTTATAGCAGCCCTTTGTTGAAGTATTAATATATCCCAAAGGATTAATTACTTCAATCCTACATCTGTCTTCTTTCATTGATCTTCCAAAATTAAAACCAAAAACCCTCAAAACAATTATTTTAGATGCTCTGGCATTGGTAGCTTGACCTACTACTATCTCAAAGGTACAACATCAGACTGACGCTGCTACCGGGGAGCGAAGTAACAAAGATCTTTCTTCGGGGAACGATAAAGTTTAGATCTATTTCTTGCTAGTGAACAAGGAATAGGCATTTGTATTGGTTGCATTATTTTCACCTGGTGTAGTATACCTAGGGGGGATAATATGGGGTACAGAGGGAGGTACCCAAGGGAATAATGTAATAATGGAATGGGCCATAGTAATAAATAAGGTTGTTAACTCATATCATTTAAGGGACCACAAGGAGATGTAATAATGTAATAAGCCCATGGTATTAGATAGATGGTATTGAGGGAACCATGGTAATGACCCATGGTATTGTATATATGAGGCCTATATAGAGGCTAGAGACTCCCCATTAAGGGATGTCAAGGAATATTGTATGAACAAGCATATGGCTTGTGGAGTGTTCTCCTTCCTTAAGGAGTGAGTGTATGGTGTTGCCCTACCTTAAGGGTTTGATTAATAAAGTGAATCATTTCTATCTATATTCAAATCTTGTTATTTCTTGTGTTTATTTCTATTATTGTATATTTGCAGATCAGATCTATAACAAGTGGTATCAAAGCTATAACACCTGGCAACTCCACTTTGGTGGATGGCGATTCCAATGGATTATCAATCCCACTCTTGTTTTGAAATTCCAGCTGCCTTTACTGCTATGCAAGGTTCATTGATACTTGAAATCAGCAGTATATGTCTTTTCCTCTCAGCCATGGTCAGAAATCTAAAATGTCAACAGAGGATTTAACTTTTAAAGTACACTTGTGAGTATAAGTTTTCCATGGGATTCCATGTTCATATTGTATATACTCTTCATATTTTCAACTGCTGGCAACTTGGTTTGTCAATAAATCCACTCTGCACTTGGTTACATTGGAAAACATATTACACCTAACAATGTAAAGTTTTTCAGTTTAGTTAGATAGAGGTGTGGGATTGATTAGCTACTTTCAGATTCAGGGTGCAGTAGATCTACAAGTGTTTCAGTTATAATTCAAGATTTTAATATTAAGTTTGGTTTGGTTGAGTGCAATGACTTCGAACGGATTAAGTGATTAAATCCATATCCCGTGAATTAGGCACTTTTGTGCTTATTTCCACTTACATTGTCAATTGTTTCACTTCAGCAGTTTTCAAGTTTTAGATTTCAGTGTGAAAGAGTATCTGAATTAGTGCAGGCATATGTTTGCATTTTACAGTTGTAGGTTGCAGTGTGCAGTAGCAGAGTATTGAAATGACAACATTGATCCATGGGGATTGGTTATATTTTTACATAAGATGGCAAACCAGTGGTTGGTGGTTTTATGGTATGACTCCATGCCTAATACTAAAGGCAGCTAGTTTACTAGTTCTTTGCATTCTACAGGAGAAACCAGTCCCCAGATGGAGCCAATGTTGTAGCATTTTTTGGTTTTGATTAAATAGAATATTTGAAAAAATGTTAAGTTAGGATATGGACATAATAATAGTGAATAAAATGTTAGTAAAATAAAATATCTTGGTAATGATGTCCATATCAAAGAAAATGTTAGGTAGATGCTCTAAAAAATCAAGGCAAAAAGAAAATGTTAGGTTAGAAAGAAAATAAAACAAATCAACTCTGAAAGTGAGCAAGTCTAAATGCCACTACATTTTTCTGCAAAATAATGATTATCTGCAGCTTGTCTAAATGCCACAACCCATGACAGTCAAACTGTTTAATCCTGACTGCTTCTTGCTTTAAATTCGATGTTATAGTTAGAGAATAAAGATTTGGCCAAACAGTTTAATCTTGGCAGATCAATAATTAGGTAGAGAGTAATAAGGTGCTCATCAGTTTAATCTAAGCCCTTGGAGGTTATAAGGGTAGATTTAGATAATTTGCTTTTGTAAATAAGAAGAAAGGATAAGGGTTTGCTAGCTTAAATGCACCCACTAAGTGAAGAAAAAATGATAGGATAAGCAAAGGGTAAGTAGAGAAAGGTTGCAATAGTTTGATGGTTGATTGGACAAAATGAATATTTATCATGTTTCTATGCTCATGAAGCAACTATACAAGGCAAATCAAGGTCTACTTGATCAAGTAATTAACTTCCCATTCATCGCCATTCATTCATATATTTACTAATTTCCTCCTTCCTACCTTCATTCAGTTCATAATCATTCATTTTCCCCTAAAAATCCCTTTTCCTATAGTAAAAACCCTTTTTACCTAGGAAAAGTAAAAACGCCATGTAAAATCCCTTTTTTACCATTAAAATCCCTCTTTTCCTCAAAAACCCACAAAAGATGTTTTACCCTAAGTATTATGCATATATGAAAGGTCAAATGATTCATTAAAAGGCATTTTACTTAGTGTTATTACTCTTTTCCGCTATATTCCATATTAACACTAAATTAGTGTATTAAACCCTTAAAATTCCCCTATCTCGTATATAATAGCTCCTTTAATATAATATCTGAAAACCCTTAGTTTTGTTTAAAAACTATGTATTTCATAATAATATCGCATCACAATATCGGCAGGATCACAAGTCTTTCGTAAGAATATTCATGCATTCCCCTCTGCATTGTGATATGCGATGCGATGGGCCCGGACCCGACCAAATGTATATTATAAGCCACTTTTATATCACGTCTGCCTTCCATTGCAGTCTCATTAATAGCATAACCCTTTGCGCATTCCGATCCTCGATTGAGATAAACTTGGACCCGACGTTGTATATATTACAACTCATTGCCATATCGCATTTTCCTTTATCGCCAATCCCATCCGACATATATACCTCCCACCAACTGCGATTTCCGATTGCGATTGGAACCCAGACCCAACATAGTTATATGTCATATATTATTTCACGTCACATCTACCCATTATCATATTCCTTTGTGATGGGCCTACCCCGTCCACTCCGACTGCGATATCCAATTTGAAACCGGACCCGATATCATTATCCGCCCAGGTTAATAAAATTTCAAATTCGCCATTATGTGTTTTACGATGATTTTCTATGTTAAATCGATTTTCTATTTAAATGCAGAAATGACCCGAAAAGCATTCATTTAATGTCAATCTCTATTTTAACCCATAATCAAGCTATTCGCGCCTTGATTAATCCCTCCGTATTCCTTTTTTGCTCCACTATTGTCCACCTTCGCCTGATGGTTAAAAATGTCAATTGTTTCTCCATTTGAATGCAAAAAATGCCATTTTTGCCCTGTGATGCCTGTTTTATACAGTGCAGCCTCCATTATGCCTCTGTGGCCATTTAAGCCATCATTTTCCCTCTGATATGCCCCAGACTCCTTTCGATAGCCTTTCAAGCTCAGTAGAGCCAGTAAAGACCCTCAGTCACCATGTTTTTCTTAATATTTTATGTGTTTTGCAGGTAAGAATATTGTTGTTCCAGTTTTGTAAACAAAAAGCCTATGTAATAGTTGGAAGACAAAATGAGAGATTTACTATGAAAAACACAGTAAAAACCTCAAATGCACAGTAAAGTAGAAAGGAGCACAATAAAGGTCACTCAGCCAGGTCAAAAGAGATTTACAGAGTTTAAAGAATATCAGTTAAAGGGTTAAATGAAGAAATTTGTCAGCGTAGAGGATACAAACAACAAAGCAGCATAAAGGGCGAAAATATCCTACAGAAAGCTAGCACAGCCTGAATAAAGGGGATAGCAAGAACCAGTTCAAATAGCTGCCCCTATCTTCTTGTCATGAAGATCTTTCTTTTCCTAAAAATCTTAATCAGTTTTAGGATCTTTTCTTAAGTTTCATTATTGTATAAATAAGTCCTTTCTTGAGTTGTAAATGGTTCAGAGTTGAAGATTCATAATTCATCGCTTGTAAAGTCTTGACTGTTAGTTCTACTCTGAACCTGGAAGTCACCTTTGAAGGAAGCTTTTGTAGACACTTGATGTACTCAACCTTTGTGGGGCCTTAATACAAAATAGAGGATTCTGAATATGGTTTTACACAGTTTTGTGTTATCCTATAAGTTTTTCCAGTTTTCAATCATTTTGTTTTTCTTCATATGCTTATGACTTATAGAGATATCTAGGTAGGAACAATTAGAGTTTCAATTGATTCCTATAAGCTCCTAAAGTGATCATCTATTAAGAGATTGGATTAATGCAACTGTCTGTGTAGCTAATCCCCTCTAATCAATAAATCATCAGCATCTTGTGTAAGCTTAAGTATACTGCCTTGAATCTTTTGAACGTAGTTCAGAAGGTTTTCCAACTTATGATTGTTCTATTTTACAGTCTGGAAAATGTGATAATCATATTTTTTGTTGTCTTCTACTCACCACTATTTTGATCTATATCACTGTGTAATGCTTTATAGAAGCCCTTTGCTGAAGTAGTAATATATCCCCAAGGATTAATTACTTCAATCCTACATCTGTCTTCTTTCATTGGTCTTCCAAAATTAAAACCAAAACCCCCCAAAACAATTATTTTAGATGCTCTGGCATTGGTAGCTTGACCTACTACTATCTCAAAGGTACAACAGAGACTACCATGAAATCTTGAAGAAGGATCAAGTTGAGATTTCCCTTGGAAGCATTGGGAACCATGGGATTGAGTCATGGTGTTTGTTGCTAGTCTTGTGCTTTCAATGTTTTGTGAATTTCTTGCTCTTGGTTTTATGGTTTTCTTCTTGTTTTCTTTTGTTCTTTCCTTTTGTGTTTTGACGGTCTTGGGAGTTAGCTTGGGAAAGAGAAATTTAATGGAGTTTGGGAAGAGTTGAATGAAACTCAACAGGTAATGTAAGACCTGGATGAATCTCAATGCATTTGTAAGGGCAGCTAAAGGTAAACATATTATAGTCAGTTGGACTGGTTAAGTCTGTTAGCCCTGAGGTGCAGTGCTGCTATTTTTGAAGGCTAAAGGAAGGAAATGGTCTATTTTTCTGTCATGGAGAGGTTCCCACATGGTCCATCACCCCACTTTTCTCACTCATCCACTCCCATTCTCTTTCGCTCATATCCTAACCCAACCCTCACATCCTAACAAAACTCACTTTCGCCTTGGCCCTACATAAATTAACCCATGCACTAATGCGCAAAAACCCACGAAAACCTTACCTTTTCGCCCATACGCACCCTTTGTACATTTCTCAAGGACATCTTGTACCTTCCTATCCCCCCACCGTCGATCTTCCCACTAATCCAACGGTCTGCACTTCACCCGAACAATGTGATATGCTTGATCAATCATCGTCGTTAGATCATTCCCGCCAGATCTAACGGTTATCGCGCATATCACTCGGGCAACAAGCAAGAGGGATACCTGCCCAATAAAGGCAGTTTCCTCTCTCTCCTCCACTGCTACGTGGCGCCCGATGAATGGAATTAGGCGGGCTCTGACCTTTACCGCTTACCGCCCGATGTAAACCATTTCCTGCTTGAGTAAAACTGCTCCCAGGCATTATCTTTCGAGCACCTCCTCCACTCGATAGCCGTTCGATCTACTCATTTTAGATCCGACGGCTCGAACTTATTCTGCTTCTGCCACGACTTTAGGCCTCCGGCGATTGATCTCCTATGTCCATCTCTCCCGATCCAATGGCCTTCATTCATGATCACCTCAGTTCGTCCTCCACCACCCTACCAATATCCTGACTGTTGATCCACGCCATCCAACGGCCCATATGCCCCCGTACCCCACTAGCCATCAATCATCTGAGGAGGAAAGTTGTTGGCTCTGTCAATGTTTGTGACAGTCAGACAGTTGAACTGAAATAATGGAAGGCATGGCCGAAAGGGGAAAAACAACAACACGATGCAGCCGAACCAACAGAAATGGTCATGGAGCATCACTGGCACGAGCGAGCCACCTGACAGCGCGGTGAAATTACCATAATTTGGTCATTGTGTTTGTTAGGAAAAGGGACCTCTGGCTCATGTTTGTCTAGTTATGGCATCAAGTAGTTAGAAGCCAGAGGGGATAGATTAAGACATTTCGAGCCCTAAAGAGCCCGAGAGCATTGTAAAAAGCCTATAAATGGTTGAAAGTTAGAAGAAACAAAGGTTCAACTTTTGGAGACTGTGGATACTCTATTTCTTCCAACGTCTCATCTTCTTTCCAATAATACAAGCTTCTTTTGTTGTTACGTGTTCAATTCCCATTTTATCCTCTATTCTAAGCTTGCATTTGAATAGGTTATTCACGTTTTCTTTTGTATCTAATGCCAGATAACTGTCATCTTATCTCTGCGTTGATAAATTAGAATTGCAAGCTTCATTTACTTTCTGTAGCTATCCATTCGTATGTGTTTATGTATGTATATATCGTACAATCAGGATTCTCCATCTATTCATTGAATCTATAAAATATTGAGCATTAGTGGTCGAAATCCTTGTCAAGCTAAGGGTGTTCATGCATGTCTTGAGTGAAAACAGAGATGAACAGTCATCTGACTTGATCCAAACCCCAATCCATTCCAATAGTTTAGAGAACGATATTGAAGATTTATATGTTTCTAGGAATCTCCCAGCTACAACCTAGGAGAGTTTCCTAGAGTGCTAACATAATTGGCGCCGCTGCCGGGGAGAGGAGACTAAAGCTCAGCTTCCTTGGGGGACGACATAGATCCAACTTTGATGATAGACAAATTCTGGACACTATTTTGGTTGTGATCATCTATCTGGCGACTCTACTGAAGGACGAACCTCTTGGCGACTCCACTCCATAGTGCTGGCTCAGTTTGTAAGGCATTTTCGGTGAAATCCTTAGAATCCACAAGCTGACCGAGTACCTGAGCCTGAAAGAATCATCAAAGAAATAAAGGTGTTGCAGAAAGGAGCATCAATTTCAGGTAGCTATAAACAATATTCTATATCTCTTCAAGAAAATCCTGTAATAGAACAAATACATGTTGAGAGTATAGCTTCTAATACTAGCAGTGAAGAAAAAATCTCAGAGATCCATAGAGCTCCTTATTCTTTAGGTTCTTCTTTTGTTGTAAGCCCAAAGGAAACCTCCTCTCCTATCCATCATACTCCTTTAGTCCTATGAGTCACTCCTCAACCCTCTGTCATTCAGACTTCCAGTACCCTTATAGCCACCACAACTATGGCAGAACCACAAGCACCTACCAAAATGGAAAGAATCATAGCTACTAGGTATGGACCTATAGTACTACCCACTCCTTTGAATGCCATGCCTACTAGAGAATATCAGAAGTATATGCCTAAGTTCACTGGGACTGAAGGTGTTACAGCCGAGGAACATCTTGAATCATTCTATAGCTATGTTGATAACCTGGACATTAGTGAAGATGATGTATGGATGAGAGTATTTGTCCAAAGCCTAGATGGAGAGGCTAGAAAATGGTTCAGAGAACTGACCCCAAGGTCTATAGTAGATATTGAGGCTTTAGATGATGCATTCCTAAAGAATTGGAGGGATAAGAAGGATCTACTCTACTACCACACCGAGTTTGGGAACTTAAAGAGGGAAAATGGTGATTTGTTGTTTGATTTTAATAAGAGGTTTAACCGCATGTATAGCAAGATACCAGCTAAAGTAAAACCCACCACTACCTCTGCTAAACTCACTTATGCCAATGCTTTTGATTCTGACTTCTGTCTACTGTTGAGGGAGAGACGATGTGCTACCTTGGCTGATATGCTGGATGTAGCCTTGGAAGTAGAATCAAACATCATGGCTACAGAGAAGCTCGAGGGAAATGTTGATAGAAGGAGACAGAGGGGCGAACCTTCATCATCTTCCGATCCCAAGATAGATAAAATGACCAATATGATAGAGTCATTAGCCTCTGAAATCTCCAAATTAAAGGCTAAGCAGCACCGTGGGAAAGGAAGAGTTCCTAATACCTTTTCTCCTAGAAACCCAAATCCATATAGAAGAGCTAATGAGCAGTTGTAGATTCTGCAAAGAAGCGAAGATGCCAATGAAGACCAAAGGGTGAAGAACCCTTTCCAGAATGTAGTCATGGAAGAAGAGTAGTATGAAGAAGATGATGAGATCCATTGTATGGAAGACAAAGGTAGTGCCTCATTTTTGACCTTAGCTTCCTATGAAAAGTCATTCTTCAATGACCAGATCAACCAAGAGTGGGATGGTGAAGTTGTTCTGCAAACTGATGATCGACACATCTATGATCTGAGGTCAAAGATGAATAATGCAAAGGAAACTCTTGTTCCGAGAGCTGTTGCCCCTATAATACGGCAAGCTAATAAGCAGAAACAACTGACAGTTGATCCCATTATCCTCAAAGCTCGAGTTCACGAGGTAAGAGGCCTTGACAAGTCTCCTTATCCTTTCAGTTTTCAATCAAAAATTCAGTAGCTAAGAATACCTATACCTCTAATTGAACTAGTGAAGAATGAGTCCTTCAAGAGGTCTATCCTCAAGGCCCTTGAGCCTGGTTCCATCCAAGCATCCACTCACTATGTAAATTTGCAACATGACAAACCAGCTATTTTTCTCAGCCCCATGACTGAAAATTATGATGACAGGTCCCCATCATTCTATGTCTCTTTGACTATTCATGACAAGATCCTTCATAACTACCTTCTGGACACAGGAGCCATCCATAATCTAATGCCCATGGCTATCATGGATGAATTAGGTCTTGACATTACCAAGCCTTATCATGACCTGTTTTCTTTTGACTCTAGAAAGGTGAAATGTTTGGGATTAATTAAGGAACTAGCCATCACCTTGTCTCAACTGCCTATGAAGAGCATGATGATGGATATTGTGGTAGCAGATGTCCCCCCCAAGCTTGGCATGTTGCTTTCCATAGGTTGGATCAAGAGATTAGGTGGAACATTGCAAAATGATCTGTCCTATGCTATTGTCCCAGTTTTTGGAGGTGAGAATAGGAGATTATACAGAGAAGATCAGTTGGCTTATATCATCAGTGATGAAAGGAATCCCACTAATCATCCCATCTATGTTGTCAACACTGATTTTGGAGCATGTATTCTTCATATTGAAGAATCCCAGTTGGCCTCCGTGTAGCTTAGAAAACCGGTTTTCCAGATTACAGAGGAAGAAGGCCCACAAATTTTGGACATGTTCTTTGACGGAGCTTGCTCTAAGGAAGCTGCAGGGGTAGGTGTAGTCCTTGTTCCCCATACAAGAATGCATTCATTTATCTTTCAAGTTAACTTTTCAAGTTACAAATAACATAGCAGAGTATGAAGCCTTGATATTGGGCTTAAACGCTACTAAAGAAATGGGCATCAAAGGTATAAAGGTGTTTGGATATGCAGACCTTATCATTTAGCAGGTGAATAAAACTTTCCAAGCAAAGCATCCAAGGCTAAAAGCATACAGAGATGAGGTATGGAAGCTCACGGGTTATTTTAATAATTTTAGCATTTATTACATCCCTAGAATGAAGAACTAGCTTGTTGATTCCCTTGTTGTGTCTACTAGCATGTTTATCCCTCATATGCCTCCTAAATTGATTTATGAAGTTCAGGTGAAATATAGACCATCTCTGGCTGACAATGTCAAATACTGGAAATTTTTTGAAGATGATGATGAAATTAATAGGTTTTTACAGGTCATTGATGAATTTTCTGAAATTCACATTGACCAACAAAACGAAACCATTGAAGAATGCAACCAGTCCAAGCTAAAGGATGAAATTGGTCAGGATAACATTGTTCAGCTACCTAGTAACCATGTACCCGAAGGATTGGTGCCCCTGGAGAAGCTTGATCATAATGATGTACCTTATAAGCCTGACAAACAAGAAAATGAGTCTGTAGTTCATAGACATAATGTAGGGAGTCCAGACCATCCAAAGTACATAAATCTGTCCACCCACTTGTCTTATGCCCAAAATTCTGAGTATTGCACCCTGATGAAACAATTTGCTGATATTTTTGCTTGGGAGTACAGTGATCTTAAGACCTATGACACCAACATCATTCAGCATAAGGTTCCATTGGAGAAGAACACTATCCCCTTTAAGCAGAAGTTAAGACCTATCAACCCTCTCTTACTGCCTTTGATTGAAAAGGAAATCAAGAAGTTGTTGGATGCCAAGATCATAGTTTCCCTAAGGTATTCAAAGTGGATAGCTAACCTTGTGGTAGTAAGAAAGAGGAATGGAGAAATCAAGCTTTGTGTTGACTTCAGGAATCTGAACAAATGCTCTAGAAAAGACAACTACCCCTTGCCTAAGATGGAACACCTGCTTCAAAAAATTTCAGGGGTTAGATTCATGTCTTTCTTAGATGGATTTTCATGTTATAATCAGATTGTTGTACATCTAGAAGATCAAGAAAAGACCGCTTTCACTACTCCTTAGGGCACTTTCATATACTCCAAGATGCCTTTTGGATTGATGAATGTTGGGGCTACTTTTCAAGGGCCATGGACATAGCCTTTTTGGGAGAGAAGGACAAGTTTGTCCTTATTTACCTTGATGACATAACAATATTTTCCAGTAGTCACAAGGACCATTTGCAGCATTTGAAGAAGGTGTTTCTAAAGTGCAGACAGTTTGGAATTTCTGTGAACCCAAAGAATTCACAGTTTGCTCTAGGAGAAGGCAAACTTCTGGGACATATTGTTTCTGTTGAAGGTGTGAAGATTGACCTAGCAAGAGTTCAAGTAATTTAGACATTGTCCATACCAAGGTCACAATGGGACATTCACTCTTTCCTGGGTAAGATTAATTTTGTTAGGAGATTTATTCCAAACTTTGCAGAGCTAGTGAAGCACATCACTTCCATGTTGAAGAAAGGATCAGAAATAAAATGGACAGATGCTACAAGAAGATCTTTTTGACGCCATCAAACAAGTTATCATGGAAGCTCCGACTCTAATCAATCCAGACTATAGCGGGGAGTTTTATATCTTCTCTTTTGCTTCTTATGATACACTTGTAGTAGTTCTATTGCAGAAAAACGATGAAGGTGTAGAGAACCCTGTGGCCTTTTTCAGCAAAACTCTGAGGGATGTTGAACTAAGGTATGACCTTATTGAAAAACAAGCTTATGCTCTCATAAAATCTTTAAAAGCATTTAGAATTTATATTCTACATTCCAAAGTGGTTGCGTATGTACCTTCAGCCTCAGTAAAAGATGTCCTAACTCACCCGGATATTGATGGAAAGAGAGCCAAATGGATTACAAAACTCATAGAGTTCAACATAGAGGTGAATCCCACCAAGCTTATCAAAGGCCAGGGCTTGGCTAAGCTTATGGCTGAGGAAAATTGTAGTTTGCTAGACATAAATTGCATGGGTTAAAATTCAGGTGGTGAGTAGACAGAGGAAGCAGCAGGAGAGCAAGAGCAGAATCAGTCTTTGGCTGAAAGTCTAGCCACCTATGAATGGTATTCCAGTGTAGTTCATTTTTTGCAGAAGCTAGAAGTCCCTCTAGGGTTCAGCTCAAGTCAAGCTCGGGCCATTAAGCTCAGATCAACCAAATTCTGCATTAATAAAAACTTGCTTTATTGGAGAGACCCATCAAGGATCCTCTTGAGATGTCTAGAAAAAAGACAATCTGTGGAAGTCATGCACCAGTTCCATTCTAGCATCTTTGGAATGCATCATTATTGGAAAACCACAGCCCACAAGATCCTGAGAGTTGGGTATTATTGGCCTACTCTGTTCTCTTATGTATTTTCTTTTGTGAGGTCTTGTGACAAATGTTAGAGGTTTGCAGGAAGACAACAACTAAAATCTCTGCCCTTGAAGCCAGTACACACCAATGGTCCCTTCCAGCAGTGGGGCTTGGACTTTATAGGTGAGATCAATCCATATTCCAGTGGCCAGCACAAATGGATCTTGGTAGCCACTGATTATTTCACCAAATGGATTGAGGTTATACCCACTAAGAATGTTAATCATCAGGTTGTCATAAAGTTCTTGAATGAGAATATTTTCACTAGATTCAGTTGCCCAACCAAACTAGTCACTGATAATGCAGCAGCTTTCAGGGCAAAAGAATTGGTAGACATGTGTGAATCCATGGGCATTCAATTAGTGCATTCTACCCCATATTATCCTCAAGGCAATGGCCTGGCAGAATCATCTAACAAGAGTCTTGTAAGGATAATCAAAAAATTGTTGGAGGACAACAAAAAGAGCTAGGATTCCAAGTTGAAGTTTGCATTGTGGGCTAACAGAGTTACCAACAAGAAGTCCATAGGAAATTCTCTATTTAAGCTGGTTTACAGCGTTGATTTTGTTTTTCCTATCCAGCTGATTCTCCCTGTGGCCAAATTCTTGCAAGAATAACAGGATGAAGAGAATGACATGGCAAGGAGGATGAGTAACTTGGTTGAATTACAGCAGATCAGAGAACAGCTGGTGGAGAAGTCAAGAATTCATCAGAAGAAGATCAAAGAAACCTTTGATAGAAAAGCAAAGGTGGATAGTTTTCAGGTTGGTGACTGGGTTCTCAAATGGGATGCATTGAAGGAAAAGAAGGGCAACCATGGTAAATTTGATGCCTTATGGACCAAACCATTTGTCATTGCTCAAGTTCATATGAACAATACTTTCATTCTGCAAAATTTAGAGGGGGAAGGTGTCTTTGATGGCCTAGTCAATGGGCAGTTTCTGAAACTTTACTTCATGTGAGGCTTTAGGGCCTTAATATTGTAATAGGTTTTTCAGTTTTTGTTTTTATGCAAATAAAATCCATGCCCAATGGAACACTAGAAGATAAGTTTGTTTTGGTTGGAAAGGCAGTAGTCTGCAGTTCTTGAAACCTCACAAGGAGGCTTTCATCCCCAGAAGGAGCCAGTGTTAGCGCTGAATTGCAACATTGCTATTTTTGAAGGCTAAAGGAAGGAAACGGTATGTTTTGTTGTCATGGAGAGGTTACCACATGGTCCATCACCCCACTTTTCTCACTCATTCACTCCCATTTTCTTTCGCTTATATCCTAACCCGACCCTCACATCCTAACAAAACCCACTTTCGCCTTGGCCCTACGTAAATTAACCCATGCACTAATATGAAAAAACCCCCAAAAACCTTACCTTTTCACCCATACATGCCCTTTGCACATTTCCTGAGGACATCCCGTACTTCCGTGTCCCCCCGCCATCGATCTTCCCACTGATCCGACGGCCTGCACTTCACCCGACTGACGTGATATGCTCGATCAATCATCGTCATTAGATCATTCCCACCAGATCTAACGGCTATTGCGCATATCGCTCGGGCAAAAAGAGAGAGGGATACTTTCCCGATAAAGGCAATTTCATCTCTCTCCTCCGCTGCTACGTGGTGCCCGATGAATGGAATCGAGCGGGCTCTGACCTTTACCGCTTACCACCCAATGTAAACCATTTCCCTCTTAGGTAAAACCGCTCTCGGGCATTATCTTTCGAGCACCTCCTCCACCCGATAGTTGTTCTATCTACTCATCTGAGATCCGATGGCTTGGACTTATTCCTCTCTCGCCACGACTTCAGGCATCTGGCGATTGATGTCCTCCATCCATCTCTCCCGATCCAACGGCCTTCGTTCATGATCACCTCAGTTCGTCCTCCGCTGCCCGACCAATATCCTGACTGTTGATCCATCCCATCTAATAGCCCATATGCCCCCATACCCCACTTCCCATCAGTCACCCGGGGAGGAAAGTTGGTGGCTCTATCAGTGTTTGTGACAGTCGGACAGTTGAACTGAAATAACGGAAGGCATGGCCGAAAGGGGAAAAACAAAAGCACGATGCAACCGAACCAACAAAAATGGTCATGGAGCGTCACTGGCGACGAGACGATGCCACTGTGGAAAATTTCCTCTCAGAAATTACCAGAATTTGGTCACTGTGTTTGTTAGGAAAAGAGACCTCTGGCTCATGTTTGTCTAGTTATGGCATCAAGTAGTTAGAAGCCAGAGGGGATAGATTAAGACATCTTGAGCCCTAAAGAGCCCGAGAGCATTGTAAAAAGCCTATAAATGGTTGAAAGTTAGAAGAAACAAAGGTTCAACTTTTGGAGACTGTGGATGCTCTGTTCCTTCTAGCGTCTCATCTTCATTCCAGTAATGCAAGCTTCTTTTGTTGTTACATGTTCAATTCCTATTTTCTCCTCTATTCTAAGCTTGCACTTGAATAGGTTATTCACATTTTCTTTTGTATCTAATGCCAGATAATTGTCATCTTATCTCTGCGTTGATAATTTACAATTGCAATCTTCATTTACTTTGTGTAGCTAGCCATTCATATGTGCTTATGTATGTATCTGCTGGTACAGACAGGATTCTCCATCTATTCATTGAATCTATAAACTATTGAGCATTAGTGGTCGAAAGCCTTGTCAAGCTGAGGGTGTTCATGCATGTCTTGAGTGAAAATAGAGATGAACAGTCATCTGACTTGTTCCAAACCCCAATCCATTCCAATAGTTCAGAGCACGATATTGAAGATTTATATGTTGCTAGGCATCTCCGAGCTACAACCTAGGAGAGTTTCCTGGAGCGCTAACAAGGTCCATTGTGGTAAATGGACGATGGAAGTACAAACATGAGAAAAGTAATCAGGAAAGGTAAAGTAAATGGATTTGAGGCATCAGATGCCTTGGATATGTTGTGAATCATTGTTCTCAATGTTGTGCATATTGTGAACAAATAAAGGGAGTTCTCTTAACCTTGATCTTATGGCATCTGGTAATTATGTTGTGATCATGATTGTACTGATGTCTATATATGTATACATGTATGTATGTCATGTACGATAAGGTCATCATGGATCATGATTATTTTATGCTAATGTTTATATATATATATGTCACTATCTGACAGGGTTGTCAAAGATCATTCTTACGGAGGAATGATTCCATAAGCAGGTGAATGGCATGAAGAGGTTCCTGGCTATGAGGATTGAAGTGGGAAGAGTAGTCCTGACAAATCTACGAGGTCAATATCATGTGGTTATGAGTTGATAATATGTGATTATGCTATGTCTATGTTATGGACATGCTATACTGAGGGATACATCAGCGGAATGAAAGCAGTGTGATTTGTGACATGCTGGGATAAGCATGGATGGCAGAGAGGCACTGGAAGTAAGGTTTCTTGGTAGAGATAGTGTGGTTTTGGATGTGCAGTACTATTGTGTATATGTTTTGCATATTGTATATTTGTTGATTGTACCTATGGTGTTGAGTGCATGGTGTATATATGGCGTTGTGTGTATATTGCATATGCAGTGTTGGGCATAGATGGTGTTATGTACATTTTGGATATGCGATGTTGTGTACATATTGTATTATGCGCATGATGTACATGCAGTGTTGTGTGCATGTTGTATATGCGGTGTTGTGTACATAGGGTTCTATGTACATGTTGTATATGCAGTGCTATGTACATATGGTGTTGTGTGCATGATGTACATGTGGTGCTATGTACATATGGTGTGGTGTGCATGATTATACATGTGGTGTTGTGTCCATGTTGTACATGTGGTGTTGTATGTAGGTTGTGTTGTGTACATGTGGTGTTGTGTAAATGTCATGCATGTGGTGTTGTGTACATGTGGCATTGTGTACACATTATATAGGTGGTGCATTGTACATGTGGTGTTGTGTACACGTTGTGCAAGTGGTGTTGTGTACATGTGATGTTGTGCACATGTTGTGTAGGTGGTGTTGTGTATAGGTGGTATTGTGTACATGTGGTATTATGTGCATGTCGTACATGTTGTGTTGCAGGCTATGTATGGGTATTGTGTAGTCATGGTATCGTGACATGTGTATTCGTTGTGTTGTAATATGTGTAGTACATGTATTATGTTGTGTTGTACAACAGATGTAGGTACATGTATTGTGTGGTGTTGTACATTGGGTATATATGTATGTGTTGTGTTGTACACCAAGTGTATTAGGTGTATGTGTTGTTATGTACATTTTTTTTGTGTACGAGATTGAGGAAAATAAAAGGCACTGGGTGTTGCTGGGTGTGGCAACTGATCATGTGTGTGTATGGAAAGGATGAAGGATAAAGGTAGAAGTTAAGGATTGATTAAAGGATAAGTATCAATATTTTATTTTAGTTTTATGATGCATGTGATCTATGATTCTGATTTATGATGGTTACATATGATCTTTGATTCTAGTTTATGATGATTGCATGTGATTCATTATTTTTATATATGATGGTTGTGTTTCGAGTTAACCGGATGTGATATGTTTATACATAATGATTTGATCAAAGATTCTAGTTTGCCACTTGTTGTGACAAGAAGTAACTATGATTGCAAGTGTACCTTATTGACGAGTTACCAATGAGGTATGATTTAGATTTATTTCAATATATTTTGAATCTAATCAAAATTATGTGCTTGGTACAGGGAAACATGGAAAAATGCCTGGTTTGGGTGGTTGGAGTTGGTTGACTACAAGAATTAGCATCAGCAACAAAAGGAATTGGAATAGGTAGCATTATGTTGATAAAGCACTTCAGGACCAAGGCCATTATGGGACATTGGTACCCAATAGTGTCCATTGATTGCCATGAGAATGTTATGACCAGTATGATGGTTTTGAGGCAGGTATATTCCTTGGTTCTTGACCTTCCAATGTGAGGAATCCTTTCCAAGGGATGGATCACCTGGGATAGGGGATGTCAGGGAATTTGGAAGGTGAGTGACTACATGGAAGGGGGTGAATGTATCGCCCAAGAGAGTGTGGCAGAGAAGGGAAGGTCGAGGATGGATTTGTTTTGGTCATTAGCATTTCCAGATAGAATCAGATGCACATTGGGAGTCAGCCCTGGAACAATGAGTCAGTAATTTTTCAGTGAGAGGAAAAGTGGTGCAAGATTGTATCATTGGACATTGGATACAGCTTTGACTTTGGCAATGGATTCTGGACTTCATGGGAAAGGGGTGAATCCTGGTACTATTTTGAGGGTGGAGGTGTGATCCTCTAGATTCCCTTGTTGTTGATGTGGATATCGTATCCTTTTATTTGTTGGTTGTGCATATGTGTATATGTGTATATTATTGTAAATATTCTATCAAGCTAGATTTATAAAGCTTCATATACAGTATGGTTATTTGTTGGTTGAAGCAAATGTGCATGAGTATATGTGGTTGTTATTGTAAATATTGTAATGAGATGTGTTATAAAGCTCCTGTAAACATTATGATTGTCATGTTTCAACAGTGGTCATTGCAAATATTGCAATGAGTTGTGTTATAAAGCTCACAAGCAATATATTTTGGTTTTTATCAGTTTTGTTGTTTGTAGGTGTCATTGAACACCGAGGACAGTTTCCCCCCAAGGGGGAGGGTTCAGTAACCATCCTGGTCAAAAATCCATGTAAATATATATATATATATATATATATATATATATCAAAGATCAAGTAAGGAAGAGCAGAATCTAACAGCTACAATGAGATTATTTATAGGTATCAATTTGCATGTGTGATTTCCTTGCTAGATTTAGCACGCATGGTTATGCATGTGTGTTCTTGGTTCTCTTGCTATCATGGGAATGGGTTTTGCTAGGTTTGATAGTGTTTTTTAGCCTAGCATTTCCATTTCCATATATCCATGGTGTGGTGGGTTCTTTTGTATGTGGTTGAGCTGGATTGCTAGAAAATCTAAGTGGGGTGGTCCCAGGATTATTCACAAGGCCTAGGAATCTTGGGATGGGTTACACAGTAAATCCTGAATGTGAACACCTCGATTGAGCCTAGGAATCCCTTTATCAGTGAATGGCGGGATACAGGGTAAAGCTTGATGTTGAGTACCCTTGATTGGGCCTAGGAATCCCGATATGGGATACACGATAAAGCCCAGAGGGTGGAGACCTCGTAGGCCTAGGAATCCCTTAACTGTTAATGGTAGGATACATGATAAAGCCGATATTTTGGGACAGAAAAATCCCTCACGATGTAGGTGGAGAGATCTGGTGGCATCCATGCTTGTTTTTGGCCTAATGATTCGGTGAGGATTACAGTAAAGCCTAATATTGTATGTTTATTGTTTATGGCCTAGTGATTCGGTGGGTATTGAGGTAAAGCCTGACTCTATTGTTGGGGGTGAGGTGGTGTAGCCTTGGAAAGCCCTAGTTCATTTTGGTTATAAGTCCCACATTCATGCTTGGAATATGGCACGGGGGTGATTGGCTAAAAGAAATATTTGGTTTAGCCAACCTATGGTCGGGTGGTACGTGGATGTAATGGCCTTAGTGAAAATTCCATGTAATAAAAGTTAAAAACAATAACCACGGTTGATGGGACACTTATTCCAAGCTGAATGTTGGGTAGGACATCCTAGGGGGGTGTTCATTTGGTTGTTTATGGTTAAGGAAATTGGCAAAGGCAATGGCTAAGGCTTTGGAAAGGGAAAATGGAATTTTTGGCACATCTATTTATGAAAATAATGGAAATTAGGAGAAAAGGAAGGTGAAAGGTCACAGGTTGTGTGTGAGGAGGAAATTGAAGGAAAATAATGGAAAATGAAGAAATTAGAGGCCTCTTCCACAAAAAAGGCTTCTAAGGATCTGTTGGTAACCTTTTTTCAGTTGAGTTTTGGAGCTCTCTCATTATTCTCTCTCTCTCTCACTCTTGGACACTTAGAGTTTTCTTGGAGCATTTTGGCATTGGAGCAAGAAAGGAAAAGAAGGAAAGAGGAAGCAAAGATTAAGCAAGGAAAGGCGGGATCAAGAAGCTACAACAAACTTCATTGTAGGTATCTACTTGCATGTGTATTTTCCTTGCTAGATTTGGCATGCATGGTATTGCATGTGGTTCTTTTTTATCATGGCATGGGTTTTTCCAGGTGTGACAGTGTTTTCAACCTAGCCTCGCCATTTCTGGATAGCCATGGTGTGATGGGGTTCTCATGTTTTTGTTGAGCTAGATTGTCGAATGGATTCGAAGCTGAGTGAGGTGGATCTCCAAAATAATGGAATGCATGGTCTTGTAACCCCTGATCTGGACTGTGGGTTACGGGAAAGCTAAACTTTGTGTTGTCTCAGATAGCCTAGGAATCCTTGTCAGTGAATGGCGAGATATACAGTAAAGCCTAGAGGTTGTTTACTCTTCGTTGGGCTTAGTAATCTCGGGTTTTGGATATGCGGTAAATCCTGGAGAGTGGGTCTCGAATTAGGGCCTAGTGATCTGGATTTGGATTGCGGTAAAGCCTAAGAGATAAGAGACAAGAAAATTCCTCAGAGTGTAGGTGGAGAAATCTAATGGAATCCATGCTTGTTTGACCTAGTTATCGAGAGGAGATCACGGTAAAGCCTGTTATGATGTGTTCATTGTGTTGGCCTAGTGATCTGGAATGGATTACGGTAAAGTCTGGTTTCTATTGATGAGGGTGAGGTGGGTAGCCTCGGTATGCCATGGTTGGTTCTTTTGGTTTAAGTCCCACATTCATGCTTGGAATATGGCATGGGGGTGAATGGCTGGAGAGAGATTTGGCTTAGCCATTCTATGGTTGGGTAGAATGTGGTAGTCCCATTTCCAGATGGTTCATTGCATTCATTAATGAGAAATTCATTCCCTTGATTTTCATGTGCAAATGTATTGATGTATATGTGGATTTTGATGGTTGATATACTTATGGTATTTTTGTTCCTATTATGCTGGTTATATGTATATATTATGACAATAGCTATGTATGGCTCTCAGTATGTTTTTACTTGTAAATGAATGGACAATATATATATGGCTTAATAGATGATAATGCAACAAATGACATGAGGGAACAATGGTTCATAGCGATTCTCAGATAATTATGAGATCCCTACTCTTAATTCTGTTGTTTACACCTGTAGGTTACAGGTTGATGATATGTTTGACGAAATGTCTGGCATGACTAGTAGGGGTTTGGTTATGGTTTTGTTCAACTTAATACTTTTGCATCATTGTTTCCCTATATTTTTAATGATTTTAAGCTATCACTCCATTTTGGGCAGTGGCCTAGGCCCTGAGCCTGAAAAGGTGGCTTAAATCTCGGGGTCGTTGGCATAGAACTGGCAATTTTGGGCCCTAGTCACTATCAGGCAAGCCTATGAGAGCGGCTTTAGGTTGTTGGTCACTCCCTTGCCCATAGCATGAGAGCAACTATGGGCTAAGAGATCCATAACAACAGTGGGACCCTGGGACAAGCTGCCTGAGTGGCCGACTTGTCTCCTGAGGGTTATGTTGATGATGTTGGATGATTGTGTGTGATGTTTTCGTTGATTCCACTTCCTTAAAGTCACATAGGAGGTCAAATTTGATCATAATGGCCTCTCGTCTCATGTTTACCCGGTTGGAATGGCTACCTGAGTGGATGTGGGAGGAGGGTGTTACACTGTAATTCCCAAACATGGTTGGCCTAATGATTCATTAATAAAAAATATTTCTCCTTGGTATTTTATGAGAAAATGTAATGGTTCATATGAGGCATTTATGGTTGATGTATCATTTTTATTTCAATTGGTTATATGTTGGTTATGATCATGTTTTATGACAGTGATGATGTATGTCTCTCATCATGTTTTGATTTGTAAATGAGTGTACAATGAACATATGGTTTAATATATGGTAATGCAACTAATGTGATAAGACATCAATGCTTCTTAGTGATTCCCCAATAATTATGAGACCCCTATGCTCAGATTTGTTGTTATGACCTGTAAAATGCATATTTATGACATGTTTGATGAAATGCTTGTCATGGCTAGTAGGTGTCTAGCCAAGTATTTGTTCAAGTATTTGCATTTGCATCATTTTCTTTATGTTACTTTTCATTCCTGAAAGTTTCATAGAGTTCTAGGCAGTGGCCTAAGTCCTTGTCCTGAAAAAGTGGCACAGAATCCGGGGACGCAGGCTCAAAACTAGCTGAAAAAGACCCTAATCGCTTGCATGTCCATGCTTTGAGAGTGACTAGAGGGCCCCAGTCACATGCATGTCCATGTCATGGGAGTGACTGAGGCTCTAGGGTAGTGAAGTGTTAAATTGTCATAGGGGTTGATCACCTGGAAGGGTTGGTTGGCTCTTATAGGTTTTGTTGTAGGTGTAGAAGGTTAGATTAGTTGTGTTGTGTTGGTTCCACTTCCTTAAATTTACATGGGGAGTTGAATAATATTGTAGTACCCTCTCATCGCATGTTTACCCCAGCAGACCAGTTAACTTGGTTAAATGTGGGAGGAGGGTGTTACACTTTGCATGCACTTATTTACTCAACCCACACTTATCCACTAGGTTACGATTAACATAACTATACTTAGACCCAATATTAATCAAAATGGAAACAAATCAATCACAGATCTTGCCTTCCATCTAAATAATGGATGTCTAGTGATCTTCCTTCTTGTTATCAAATGCTGCATAAATCCGAGGAATGCTTTGACCAACATCCCCAATTGTTTGTGCCTCCTAGGCACTATAGATCTAAGTTCTACCACCGTGGTACAACGGGAAATCCTTCTTGTGTTGATCCTTGCCACATATCCAACACTGTGGTGATTCTCTTCCACTACCTTTATTCTGTTGCTCTCCAGACTGAGGTCCATGTCCCTTTTCAACTGCGTTAAACTTCTTGTAAGGAGCCACATTTTCTTTCTCACCCACATCCTGAGGTCTTTCCCGCTTCGAAGGCCATTTTCCTTTGGTCTTGTAATTTCCTTTCCAGTCACGCCTAGGCTTAGTCTTTCACTTCAACTCCTCAGAACAGTGCTTCAACTTCCCATTGACTACCTCCAATGACCAAGGCTCATCATACTTGATTCGATCCTTAAATGCTAATGGTGGTCCACTGATGAATATTTGAACCTTCGTCTTCTCATCCTTAAGATAAGGAACATACCTCAAAAAATATAGAAACTTAGTCTTGTACTCTTCATCTTTCATAGAACCCATCTTTAGTTCATAGAAATCATTAGCCTTTCCATCGTAATATCTCCCTAACAAGTACTTCTTCCTTAAAAGTCTCTTGAACTCATGCTAACTCAACTCCTCTGTCCTTATGCCTCTGACATACTTCACTTCTTCCCACCAAATGTCTTCCTTTCCCTTGAGACTGAAAATAGCTATCCTGGCCTTCATACTCCGTATAATCATGCAACTTGAAGAACTTCTTCATCCCAAGCAACCAATCTTCTGCATCTTCCAATTTCTTCAACTCTCCATCGAATGTAGGAGTCTTGGCTCTCTTGAACTCACCTGGAAAGTATCCCCTCTCACTCCTCCTATATGGATGATAGTGATGATGACCATTATGTCTATCTGAACTAGAAATAGAATAGAACCCATAACCACTACCTCTACTGTCAGGTGTATCCTACCATCTGCCACCTCTGACTATGTCATCCTTGTCTGACTTGTGCCCTCCATGAGACCTGATACCATATGCCCCATTAGTCATTTCCTCCTATCCATAGCTAATTTATGGTTTTCCTTGTCTTTGAAAATTTGATAAGCTCTGAAGGATCACTACATTCACCTCGACTTTCTTTTCCTGAGCCTTGGAAATCCTTTCCTATGACTGAATTATTTTGTCATTATCCGCCTTGCAACTCGTTGATGATGTTGGACCCGCCAAAATTTAGGGGTATCCCTGATATGAAGTCCCAATTAGACCTCACATCGTTTGGTGTAGAATCACCATATGGAATACTGCCCGATTGCCAAAAAAGTGGGTATTAATGATGTGCCTTGGCTGCAATAACGCATATAGTGGTGTATTTATGACTTTGGTGGGAACAAGTGCGTGACTTTGCGGAGGGTCAAGTATAATGCATGAAAGGTTCTAACACAACAGAGATAAAGTGAGAAAGCCCCTTAAAATCCTATGAAAGTATGTAGCTTTAAAGGAACACATGAGCATAAAAGACATTACAAGCAAGCCTGCAAAATAGTTCACAAGCTAATCATGACAGAAATATACAACAACATGCATTCAACAAGATTCATACTAATGCAAAAGAAATAGTTCATAAGCGTTAGCGTAAGTTAAAAAACATACATTGCAAATACAACAAGAATAATCCTACTATATTCACAACATATTCATGAACACGTGTCGTCTTTGATATTTTATTAAAGTGAAAGTTCCAATCATACATATACCGTTGACAAACCACTAGCCCCAATAGTGGAACATGAAGTCTACACTTGCTCCTCCAAAGAAATATACTCTCTCTATGCTACGGAGAAGCCAAGGAAATCAACAAACTCCCAAGCTCCTAATTCTAAGCCTAAGCCTAGCCAAAATATTGGCTCCCAAAATCCCTTTACATGCGTTTTAAGGATATATGTATAACAAAATGGGTGACTATTCACTTTCCCCTTTGTGACTCTTAAAATTCCCTCATGGATCTTCAACTTCATTACGTCATGACTCTTCACATTCCACAATTGACACTTGGAATTTCACTTACAAATTAATTACCAAAAAAATAACAACATACTCATACCCATATAAGAAAAAATTGGGTAGAGCCAACTCGATAGCCTAATAGGACAAAAAAAGTTAATCTTGCATTTGAGGAAACTCCAGCTCAACAAATTCCACTTGTTGTTTCTCAATCACGTAACGGTTCCAAGCTTTATACTACATGCGGACCTCCCTAAACTGTGTGATGGTGTCTGGCTGGAAACGGACTCTAGCCTCCATGGCATCTGGGTACACTAATTTGGAACCGGTTTGAATTTCCTTCTTCAACGGGAGCATCATAGTATTAATTTGGATAGTGCCACCAATGTACTTCTACATATTACTCTTGTTCACTTCCAAATCTTCCTTGGTGGTGATTTGTCTCAACTTCTCCAAGTATTCTTCAATCTCATGCCTAACCTGATTCCTACATTTGGCCTCAATGAGTGAACCAACTAATGGGATCATGTGTGATTTCACCAAGAAATCCACACTATTGTGCAATCATGCATATGAAGCTTGAATGTTGGAAAGAAATGAAGTGATTTGTTTGTTATTCTATATGATCATCTGAACCTTTTCTTTCTCCAACTCTACCTCTTTACTTGTTTTCTTTCTCAACTCAAGAGGTACCCCTTTGTATTGCATTGACCATTCATGCACGACAACAATAGTTGATTGTATAAACTTAAGAGTTTTGGAATGATCTTTACACTTCCGCTACAAGCCATGCAAGTGTACAGCTGCCTTATGCATGGCAACAAGCTCCTCAAAAAGATTTCACATGGTATCTCCCAATTCTAATACTTATCCAAGTATGGAAGCCTCGAGTTCTTCTAGATATAGCTATGTGGGAGTTCCATTTTGTACCTCTACTTAGAGATGTTCAACCTCTTTCCTAGCACCTTGCAAGTTCTTTGCCAATTGTTTGTTCTCGGCCATCAAATACTTAGTGTTTGACTTTGTTGCACTTGTGACGGCCAAGTTGGCTATGACGATGGAATTTGGATTCCTTCTAGTGTCTTCCTAGAAAATGTGTCTTCTATGAATATAGGAGATGTGAGGTCACCTAGAAAATGTGTCTTCCTTGCTTGTACAATTTTTTTTTCTGAAGCTTGTCGTAAGTTATATTGTACATGTCCATGACCGAACCTTCATGAGGAAAAATTTCCTCTCCCTCGCTTGGAGCTTGCTCTAATGGAGGAGGGGGAGACTGAATGGTGACCTGCTATGTGCTTGGCATCAGGTCGACATCTTGGTTTTGTGGCAAAGATTCCACCTCCATGGCTTGGATCATTATCAACTCCTCAATCTCCTAAGCGAGCTCCTTGTCCTGCATATGTTTTCTCTCCTCTTCTAGTTGTCAATTATGCTCTTTCTCTTTGACTTGTTTCTGTGTTGCTTCTTCTTCTTTTTCTCTCTACCTTACTTCTTCTTCATGCTGCTACCTTTATTCTTCTTACACTCTCCTATGCTCGTGTTCTTCTCTCTGCTTCTATTCTTCTTCCTACATTCTCTATTTCCTCTTCTTCTCTGCTACTATGGCCATGTTGACAGTGTTGGACCTGCCAACATTCAGGGGATCTCCCCAATATGAAGTCCCAATTAGACCTCACACCATTTGGTGTAGGAGTCCCATCTGGATCTACGGGCTAGTTTTCGATGCAATGGGTGCTAATGATATGCCTTGGCTGTGAATACACATAGAGTGACGTATGGTGACTTTGGTGAGAGAAAGTTTGTGACCCTTCAAAAAGTCAAGTGTGATGCATGAAGGTTACAACACACGAAGGGAAAATAAGTGAGCCCCTTAAAAGTATGTAATAGTACGCAACTTGAAATGAACACATGAGCATAATGACATCACAAGATAATCTGCAGAATAATCCACAAGTTAACAGTGACGAAATAATACAACAACACACATTCAACAAGATTCGTACCAATATGAACAAAATAGTTCATAAACATAAGTGTAAGCTAAATAACATACATTGAAAATACAACAAGAATAGTCCTATTATATCCAAAACTATGCATGAAAGCATGCCGACTTTGAGATTTTATTAAAAGTGAAAGTTCCAATCATACACACACCATTGACGAGCCACTAGCCCCAATATTGGAACGTGAATTCAATATCAATTGCTCCTCCAAATAAAGATTCTCCCTCTACACTATTAAGTGTGTGTTATATTATCCATGACTAGTCGCACACGCGGGGGGGTCAAAGGTGGGTTTCAGGGGGGCGGTAGCCCCTCTACATGAGGTTCGGGCAGTGCCCTAGGAAATGTTTTTTGGACCCTATATTAGGTGGGTGGACCTACCTATGATTTTGTGCATATGTTTTGCACATGGTTTTGGGCATGATGGTTTTTTTCCCATGGTATTTTGTAGATCTGGTCAAGGGAACTATAATTAAGTTCTAATCCAGGGTTAATGGATGGGGTTTATGAATGATTCAACATGTATATATATGTATTGTATCATTGAAAGGCATAAATGAAAAATCAATCTGGTAGTCCTTGTTTTGCAATCCAGGGCAAAATATTTGTGTATATCTGTTTTTTTTATGGTATGCAACCAACTCACAAAATAGAAGAAAAGATAGATCAACAACTTCAAAATTAGCCTCTTCAAGGGGGAAATCTCCTTTACATTACACAAATGAATAATTCTTTGATGATTCAACTGAAAAATCCTCCTTTCAATATATAGGAGTCTAAGGGGTCACAATATAATCAAAGCCGACATAACAATAATAATGTGAGGGCACAAAAATAACAATAGTGGGCTTCTATGGGGCACAATAATAACAATATGGGGACAACATGGGCACAAAAATAACAATAAGGGCTACATTGACAATAATAATGGGGGAATGCACTAGTATTATAGGGACCTAACATGCCCCACTCATTCAAAAAGGTGTTTTCCTCAACGCTTGACTAGTTTTGAATGCTTCTGTATAAAATTCTCATCCTCCCATATGGAATATTTAGTGGGTAAGTTCTTCCACTTGATGAGATACTCTGAAATTGATCGATTTCATAGTTGTTGAGATCTTTTTTTTGTGAGTGCTTCAGGTTCCAATATGATTTTTCATTCCTCATCAAGTTCTGGAAATATTGTTTGAACTGGGAGCTTGTCACCTATAACCTTCTTTAAGCATGAAACATGGAAAATTGGGTGCACTCGGGAAGATGCAAGAAGCTCCAATTTGTATGCCATAGTACAATCTTTTGCAACACCTTGTACAGAACATAATACTTGGTGATAATTTATTATCCTTATTAGCTTGCTTGAGGGACATTTGTTTGTATGGTTGTAGTCGTAGAATACCTAGTCACCTACATCAAAAATTCTTTCGTTGCGATTTTGATCTACTTGTTGTTTCATTCTATTCTGCACCAAAGTGAGGTTATCCTTTAAGAGTTGAAGAACTTGTTATTGATGCTTGATGTTATCTTTCACTACTTGGACCTTAGAATTTTCTCTTAAAGATGATGTGATGGACGGTGGATGATATCCATAAAGTGCCATAAATGGAGTCATTTTTGTTGTAGTATGGAAGGAAGTGTTATACCACCATTCAGCTAGAGGCAACTACTTGACCCATTGTGTCTGTTTATCATATACAAAGAAACACAGACATCCTTCCAAACATTTTTTCACTATCTCAGTTTTCCCATCAGATTGAGGATGATAAGATGAGTTGTGAGCTAACTGAGTACCCAGACAAGAAAATAATTTCGTCCAAAAATTTCTAGTGAAAATGGGATCTTTGTCACTTACAATAATCTTTGGGTTTCCATGTATCTTTTGTAGTTTCCATAAATCCAGTAGCAATTGTATTGGCTTTAAATGGTTGAGATAATGCACAAAAGTGTGCATACTTGGTAAGTCTATCAACTACCACCATAATGACACTCTTTCCTTCGGACTTGGGTAAACCTACGATAAAATCCATTGAAACCTCCTCCCAACGTTGACTTGGAATGGATAAAGGTTCTAACAGAGTCAGGGTCTTAATTGTCTCAACTTTATTTTGTTGGCAAACCAAACATTCCACCACAAATTTTTGAATATCAGATTTAAGGCCATCCCAAAAAAATTCCTTCTTAACCCTGTGGTATGTTTTTAAAAATCATGAGTTCCCTCCTAATGGAGAGGTGTGCAATTCTAAAAGAATCTTTTGTTTGAGTTGGGAATTATTACAGAGGTATAAGCGATCTTTGTACCATAACGAAACATTTTTCCAACTAAATGTGTCATATGTACTGGGATCTTGCTACAGATTTTGAATGAGTGCCCACACTTCTTCGTCATTCTTCCAATCATCCCTTACTTCATTTATCTAATCTGGTTGGATAATAGAAATGGCACAAAGAAATGCTTCCACATCCTCGTCCTTTCTTGAGAGTGCATCTGCAACAACATTTTTCTTCCCTTTTTTGTAGATGATTTCAAAGTCATAACCCAACATCTTAGTGACCCATTTTTGCTTCTCTTCTGAAGATAATGTTTGTTCTAAAAATTATTTAAGACTATCATGATCCATTTTTACCTTGAAGTGACTTCCCATTAGGTAAGGTCGCCATTTCTTAAGTGCATGTAGTATTGCCAACATTTCCTTGTCATAAATATCTTTGTGTAAATACTTTCCTTTGATTGGATGACTTTCAAAAGCAATGGGTCTTCCTTCTTGCATTAAAATAGCACCCATGCCATTTCCCGAGGCATCACATTCCAGAATAAAGTTTTTTGTGAAGTCTGGCGTAGATAATACGATGCTTGGAACATTACCTCTTTAAGATGTTCAAAGGCATCCATTGCTTCTGGAGTCCAAGAAAATACATCGTTCTTCAGCCATGTTGTTAGAGGTGCTACTATTCTCCCATAATTCTTAATATACTTGCGACAATACCTTGTCAACCCGAGAAATCCTCACAGAGGCTTTATGGATGTGGAAATTTTCCATTTGTTAATGGATTTAATTTTGCTTGGGTCTACCTTAACACCTTCATGAGATACAATATGGCCCAGATATTCCACCTCCTATACTCCAAAGAAACATTTGGAATTTTTTGCATATAATTGTTTCTCCTCCAATAGTTTGAGCACCCTGTCAACATGTTCAACATGATCCTTCCAAGACTTGTTGTAGATTATTATATCATCAAAAAATACTTACACAAATTTTCTAAGGGTTTGAAAATGGAATTCATCAAAACTTGAAATGTAGAAGGTGCATTAGCAAGGCCAAAAGGCATGAGCAAGAATTCATAATGACCCTCATGAGTTCTAAATGTTGTTTTCGAAATGCCTTCAGTCTTCATTCTGATTGGATGATATCTTGAATGAAGATCCAACTTGGTGAAGTAAATTGCTCCATGTAATTCATCCAATACTTCATCAATTACAGGAATGGGAAATTTATTTATAATAGTGAGCTTGTTGAGCTCCCTATAATCCAGACACATGCGCCATGATCCATCCTTCTTATGCACCAATAATACTAGAGTAGAGAAAGAACTTTGACTAGGTTGAATTATACCATCCTCTAGCATTTCTGCAACCATACGTTTAATTTCACTCTTTTGGGCATAGGGATATCTGTCAGACCTGATGTTTGGAGGAACACTTCCTAGAATCAAATGAATATCATGTTCATGATCACGAATAGGTGGGAGGCCTCTGGGAGTCTCAAATGCCTTGGAATGATTATCCAAGGCCTTTTGGAGATCTAGAGAAATATATGATTTCGATGTGGGAACCTCTAGTGAACATAATTATGCAATTACGCCCCGTTGTTCTTTGTTTAGAAGCTTTGTCATGTTGTTAGAGTTGATTATCTTTATCGGTTTCCCTACGATACCCCTTAATTCCACTTCATTACCTTCCCAAAAAAAATTCAAGAAAAGTTCTTGAAAATTAAAAGTTATTGTACCTAAAGATTGTAGCCATTGGACTCATAGTACAACATCGACACCACCCATTGGAATGGAAAGCATTGGACTATTCAATACATATTCTCCCATGGATAGCTTGATATTATGGTATGTTCTATGGAAATTTATGGTTCCTCCATTTGCAAGCATCACTTGACACTCTGGTGTTGGATATAGGAATCAATTCAATTACTTGGCTATCTTACAATGAATAAAATTATGGGTACTACCTTAATCAATCAACACTATTACCTTTTTCTTCTTGATATGTCCTTTTTATTGAGAGTTTGAGGAGTGGTAATTCCTACCAATGCATTACAAGATATGGTCGGATTCATTTCTTCTTTCTCTAGGGTTGATTCCTAGTGTATATCCTCTTCTTTTGATGTTTCTTATTCCTTTTCTTCCTCCTCTTCACAATCTATGTAAAATAATTTCTTCTCAGCACACTTATGACCTTTAGTGTATTTTCTATCACAACTATAACAAAGCCCTTTTTCTCTTTTTTCTTCCAATTGTTGTGGTGTCAATCTTGTAGGTTGTGGAAGGCTAGAGGCAACAACACTTCCATCTTTATAGTTGTGATTGGTAGGCTTCCTTGTGGCCATAATTTTGCTTTAAATTTTTCTTGCCAACCTGAATGCCTTCTCCAATGAATCAGGTTCCTAAAGGCGAACCTCATGTTAGATTTTATCCTTTAAAGTCCCTATGAACACATCAATCCTGTGCTCCTCTGGAATATCATTTACCGTTATATTCAATTTTTGGAAGTCCTCAATGTGCTCCACCACTGAACCCTTTTGTTTGAGATTCATCAATTGACTAAAGAAGATGTTACTCTTCGTATCCTCATAATGTGTTACCATTTCCTCCATAAAAATTGACCAAGTGACAATTTTTTTACGAGAGAAAAGCCATTGACACCATACAAATTGATTGGGTTCCAAATATAAAGTTGCAATACGTACCTTTTGTGTGTTTTTCACATTATGGAGATCGAAATATTGCTCCATCTGTAGTATCCATGTTACAGGATATTTGCCATCAAACTTCCTCATATTTATCTTTGGAATGTGGTAGGTCTTCAATCCAACGTTAGAGTCTATGAAATCATGATTAACATTTATTTTGTTCTCATCATGAGTTTCCTTTACTACCCTTTCACCATTAACAAGCATTTCTTGTAGCAACTTTGTCAAATCTATCTTCAAATCTTCCATGTTGCCCTTAAGTTTTTCTTCCATGCCATCCGTCTTAGCTTTCATGCCATCTATATTAGCGTCCATTCCATCCATATTAACTTCAATTTCATTCTTTAAACGATCCATCTTAGCTTCAGTTACTTTTTGTGAGAGCGAAACTTGTCGCACTTGGTCTCGTAATTTTGATATAACATGTTGCATTTATTCCTCTTCTTCATGTGTCATAGTAGATATTTCGGGTTTCTTACTAGGTGTTTCCATTTTATTTATTTGGGTCATAACATAATGATAATTATGCTTCACAATTCCCTTTGAATCACTTCAAACTACTTTCTTAAACAGAATTTATACAAATTAAAAAAAAAAAACTACACATTTTTTTTTCTCTTTGTAGGATCTTGAAATTGAAATGGATGTATCACTTTAATAGGATATCCAAGGTCTGAAATTTGCTCTTGTATCCCTCTAAGTCTCTTGCCAACCCCACAATTTTATCACGATTGGATTCTCCAATAAATAGTTATGTCGAATCTCCCACGATGACCTGATTATAGACTAGTTCAGTAGAGCGGACTTGAACAAAGTGTCAGGTGTCACTGTTTTGACCTTTGGCCCTGACAATGATACCCAAAAAACTAGAGTTTGTCCTATTTTTGTCACTTTTTACAAAATTCAAATATGATGCTCAGAGAGAAAGTTATGACGGTTTTCCCAAGGTCACCTGTTTGAGATGGAATTTTGAAGCGTGCAAAAACCCTAAATTCATTGGCTCGTATCTCCAAAAATATAGATCAAAAAGGTGTTAAATTTGGTCACAACATTAATCACGATTTCACCTCAAATGGGTTTTTTTTTAGCTTCTTAAAATTCGTAGAAAAAAAAATATAGAAAAAATTGCACGATGGCAAGTTTGAAGCAGCAAAACCCTCGAATCCAAAGCTCTGATACCAAATGTTATGCATCCAACTCACAAAATAGAAGAAAAGATAGATCAATGACTTAAAATGTAGACTCTTTGAGGGGGAAACCTCCTTTACATTACACAAATGAATAATTCTTTGATGATTCAAATGACAAAGCCTCCTTTCTATATATAGGAGCCTAAGGGGTCACAATATAATCATATTCGACATAACAATAATAATGTGAGGGCACAACAATAATAATAGTGGGCTTCTATGGGTCACAATAATAACAATAAGGGATACAATGACAATAATAATGGGGGAATACACTAGCATTATAGGGACATAACATTTTATTTTCTCGCCATTTTTTATTTTTTGTTTTTAGAATTCGTATGCAAGTAATTTATTTACAGGGTTAAAACCTACATATGCTACGGAGAAGCCAAGGCTCTCACAAAACCCCCACGCTCATTTCTAAGTCGAAGCATAGCCAAAATCTTAGATCCCAAAATCCATTTACATGAGTTATGATGATATATTTATAACAAAAGGGGTGACTCTTCACATTCCCCTTTGCGACTCTTGAAACCCCCCCCCCCCCCCCCCATGACTCCTCAACTTCTTTTACAAAATGACTCATTCCATTACATCATGACCTTTCACATTCCAAAATGGACACTTGTAATTCCACTTACAAATAATATTACAATTTACACTCGTATCCATATAAGAAAAAATAGGGTAGAGACAACTTCACAACCTAACAAGACTAAACACTATGATGCTTGATTTTGGTGAAACTCTATATCAACATCTTCCACTTGATGCTTCTTGGTCACATATCGATGCCAAGCTCAGTACTATGCAGTAACATCCCCAAATTGTGTAATGGTATCTGGATGGAAGTGGACTCTAGCCTCCATAGCATCTGGGTTTAATGATTTAGAACCGATTTGAACTGCCTTCTCGAGCAAGAGAAACATTGTTCTAATTTTGACAGGACCACCAATGTAGTTTTGCATGTTTTGTCCATTAAGCTCCAAGTCTCCCTTCATGGCAATCTATCTCAGCTGCTCTAAGTACTCTTTGATCTCCTTCCTGACCTGGTTCCTACGTTTGGCTTCGCTGAGTGAGCCAACTGATGGGATGTTGTGTGAATTCACTAAGACATCCAAACTATTGTATTACCATGCATATGAGGCCTAAATGCTACCAATGAATGAGGCAAGTTTCTTGTTGTTTTGAACCAACATTCAAACTCTCACTTTCTCTAGCTCTACATGTGGCTTCATTTTCTTTCCCAAGTTAAGCGGTGCCCCTTTGTATCACATTGTCCATTCATGTACAATGGTAATGGCAGCGTGTACATTCTTGAGATTTTTGACAAAGTATTTGCTCTGCGGTTGTAAGCCATGCAAGTGGACAACTGCCTTATGTACGGTCACAAGCTCCTCATATAGGTTTCACATGGTCCCTCCAAGTGTTGATACTTCACCAAGTATCATTGCTCTTATCTCCTCCAAGTAGACCTGTGTGGAAGCTGCGTTTTGAGCTACTGCGTGAAACTTTTCTACCTCTTTTTTGGAAGCATGTAAGTCTTGTGCCAATTTCTTATTCTCAGACATCAAATACTAAGTGTTTGATCTTGTTGCACCTACAAAGGCCAAGTTGGCTTCAGCAATGGAATTAGGATTCTTCCTGGTGTCTACCACTATCACCCTTTCTCTAATGAACGCAGGCGATGTGAGGTCATCTAGAAAATGATTTCTCCGTGCTTGTACAATATTCTTTTGGAATTCATTGTACGACATATTGTACAAGTCCATTACTAGATCATCATCAAGAGGAACAATTTCCCCTTCCTCGTTTGGAGCTAACTCTACTGCTAGAGGTGGTGGAGACTGAACGGTGACCTACAGTGTGCTCGACATTAGGTCAACATCTCCATTATGTGGCTCTGGTTCCAACTCCATGTCCACAACTTCAATCTAATGAGCAAGCTCTTGTTCCTGTATTTTTCCACTATCCTCATTTGTTTCTGGTCGATTTTTTTTTCTCTTCAACTTGGTTCTGCACTGTTTCTTCTACTATAGCACCTTACATTTCTTCTTCTCCTTGCTTCTGTTTCTCTTTTTTTTGTCCTCCTTTGCTCTTTTTCTTCCCTCAACTTCTGTTCCGCTTTATGCAACCTCAATTTTGCTTCCTGCAACCTATGTTTTTCTCTCTTCCTTCATTTTTCTCTCTATATCGTCTACTTCCTCTTCACTTCTACTGCTAAAGATGCTTTCATAAGGATTGGATGCGCTTTTATCTTGCGGCTTTATTCTCCCCCTAGAATGTAGGAAACCTTTCTCTTTCCCTTATCCTGCACAAGGTTACTCCTTTCTGATGGTACTGCTTCTGGAGTTGCTACCTTCTGCGGAGTAGCTTGTGAAGTTCCTGCTATACCGACTGGATCGTGGGGTTTGGAGGCATTGTAGAAATTATTCCATGGATCCTCCTCTGGCCAATGAAATGTCCCACTGAGCCACTGATGATATATTCTCGTACAGTGGTATTTGAAAATCCCCCTCAAATCATACGAACTAAAGTCTTTCATACCGAATGCAAACTTTTATATTTCTTTCCCTTTGGTATCTGCAACTTTGAGATTCTTGATCTCGTATAATCCAACTTGCATTGGAAGAGTGATCCATAATGCTTTCTTCATCTTGTGCAAGGTTGATGATAACCCTGTGGTGAGATGAAATGAAACTTCTTGCATGAGAAGCTTGTCGGTGGAATTCCTTGGCAAAAGATGAGGTAGATTTTGTCCATCGAACATTCTACGGAATGTGCCATCGAGTGAGGTACTGTGACCTTTGATATTTCCTCCATTGCTCCACATGAAATGCATGGTGGTTCTTCCTCAGATATCAACTTGTATAGTGGAATGATGAAATGGTCAATTATCTTCTCTGTTACTCCTCGATGGTTGTAATCCGAGAGCATCTTGTAGTAGACATACATGACATGGTCTCATGGTGTTGTTGAGTCTTGAAAATGTCATTCATTTCCATTACACTTTCACTATTATGTCTATTATATCACCTACATTTCACTACTATGTCACCACATTCATCCCACTTTCATTATCATTGGGCCACATTTATGTTTTTCCAAACTTTATTAATTCTAAGCCTTTTTAAGTGAATTTGTGGTTAAAAATTAAAAATTAATGTGCATATGCTTATACCTAACAAGGTTGAGATTGTTGACATGTGTAGGTTGAAAGGAGGCTTCTAGAAGACCCTTATGTGGCACTCTAAGGCCAAATTCGAATTTGAGTGGAAAGAATCATGGGATCATGAGGATATGTGTCACATCTCCTAATTGTATTGTAACTCTAAAAAGACATGTGTCTTATCAGTTCCTACTTTGATTAGGACTCTAGAGGTATAGGGAGAGATTCATGGATTATCATTAATGAGATGGCTCTCATCTTTTTGTATAAATAGGAGATCTCTCTCCTTCATTTATTGGTCTTTTTAGTCCCTAGTTCTTAAGATTGTAGTTCTTCCTTGATGGCTTTTGAATGCTTTGGAGAACTTTGTTGTACTTTGTGATTTTGAAGAATTTGAATAAAGCTTTGATGTTCTCAACATGGAAGGAGATGTGAAGTAGATGTCATGGA
>APFE030776593.1:12673-44826 GCA_000404065.3 Pinus taeda
AACTCTTCCCTCGGTATTTGTTGCTCATAATGATGAAGTGAGCAAACTTTGGCATGAGCAATTTGGTCACTTAAACTATCGCTCCCTTCAAAATCTATGTAAAGGGAATATGGTGACAGGTCTTCCTATGGTATCTTGCAGAGATCGTGTTTGTTCCGGATGTGTACTCGGAAAACATCATCGAGATAGTTTTGAAAAACATGCCTCTTGGCACGCCTCAGCCCCTTTATAGCTTGTGCATACATGATTTATGTGGTCCACTTCCAGTTGTTTCATTCTCTAGCTACAAGTATTTCTTAACTTTTATTGATGATTTGTCCAAACGCACTTGGGTATACTTCTTAAAACTCAAGAATGAGATATTTAACGTGTTCTTGGCCTTTAAGGCCTTTGTTGAGAAACAATTTGGACATCAAATTCTTAAGCTAAGATCTGATCATGTCAGAGAATATGTTAACAACAAATTCATCAACTTTCGCACTGAGCATGGAATTCAAATGCAACATATTGTTCCATATACTCCACAACCAAATGGTGTAGCTGAAAGGAAGAATCGCACCTTAAAGGAAATGGCTAATTGTATGCTTCAATCTAAAGGACTTAGTCTTAATTTTTCGGTAGAAGCAGTTAATTGTGCAAATTACATAGTAAATCGCACTTCTACTAAGGTTTTAAAGAATATCACTCCAGAAGAAGCATGGAGCTCAATTAAACCAAATGTAAGTCACTTTCGTGTCTTACTTTTTGGGCAGAAGCAATTAACTGTGCAAATTACATAGTAAATCGCACTCCTACTAAGGTTTTAAAGAATATCACTCCTGAAGAAGCATGGAGCTCAATTAAACCAGATGTAAGTCATTTTTGTGTTTTTGGAAGTGAAACATGGGCCCATATTCCCAATGAGAAACATAAAGCCTTAGAACCTAAGAGTGAAAAATGTATTTTTGTTGGATATTCTGAAGATGTCAAAGGATATAGACGTCTTCCACCTAAGTCCAAAAATGTTATCATTAGAAGAGATGTAAAGTTTGTTGAAAATATATCGGCCTACGAGCCTAGTTCGGCGGATATGCCACCTCTCTCTATCCCCTCTACTTCTGAAAATACTTCTTCAAATGATGACAGCGAGGATGACAATCCTCCCCCACCTTCTTGGGATCCTCCTTCAACTCCTCAACTTCCGAAATGGGTCCATGCTACTCGGCATGTAGCAGGTGCTCTTGCAAGTGATCCTACAGATCAACAACGTACACGTTCTCAGTTCGATAGAGCTTCTTCTTTACTGGCTCAAGCTTCAGCGAATTATGATCCTGACACCTTTGCAGAAGCTTCAGGCCATCGAGATTGGGACCAAATGGAAAATTTGATAAACATAAAGCTCGTCTTGTTGCTAACGGTTTTTCACAAATTGAAGGCATTGACTATACTGAAACCTTCTCCCCTATTGCCAAAATGAACTTTATCTGCCTTGTTCTTTCCCTTGCTGCCTCTTTCAAATGGGAAGTCCATCAGATGGATGTTAAATTTGCCTTCTTGCATGGGGACTTGCATGAAGAAATCTATTTGGAACAACCTACTAGCTTTATACAAACAGACTCCAGTCTTGTATGTCGGCTTAAGAAATCCCTTTATGGTCTCAAGCAAGCCCCTCGGGCTTTGTATGCCAAAATGGATAGCTTTCTTTTAGAAACTGGCTTTTCTAGGTGTCATTCTGACAATATTGTCTACTCCAAGAAAGTGGGAAAGTCTCTTATCATTCTTGTTCTTTATATTGATGATCTTATCCTTACTGGTAGTGATCCCAACCTTATAAACCATGTGAAGTCTAGCTTTAAAAAGAAGTTTGAAATGACAGACTTAGGACACTTGCATTATTTTCTTGGTCTTCAAGTCTTCCAATCCAAGGAAGGTATTTCCCTTTCCCAGTCCAAGTATGCCTGTGATCTTCTACACCATTTTGACATGGAAGACTGTAAGCCAGCCCATTCTCACTTTCAGTCTAGAGCCAAACTTTCAGTCACTTGTACTTCCCATGAAGTTGATGCTACCTTATACTGTTAACTTGTAGGAAAACTTTTGTATCTGACCCATACTCATCCTAATCTTTCCTTTTCTGTTGGCCTTATTGCTTGGTTTATGCAAAAACCACATGAAAGTCATTGGAAGCAACTAAAAGAATACTTCGTTATGTTCGAGGTACAATTCAATTTGGGATTCATTACAGTGTAGAAGCATCACCTCTATTGGTTGGTTTCAATGATTCTAATTGGGTCGGTGACCCTGATGATTGGAAGTCTACTGTAGGTTATGTGTTCACTCTTGGTTCAAGACCTATTACATGGGCTTGCAAGAAACAAAGTGCCATTTCTCTTTCTTCAGCATAAGCAGAGTATCATGGTGCCGTAGAAGCTAGTAAGGAAGCCCTGTGGCTTCGTCAGATCCTATCAGAGTTTGACTTTTAGCAGTAGCATCTGACTACACTTTGGTGTGATAATAAAAGTTCCATTCAACTATGCAAAGATACAGTCCAACATCAGCGCAACAAACACATTGAACTGCACATGCACTTCATCAGAAAGCTCATTCATGACCATGCACTTGAAGTGCAATATTGTTCAACAGATGATCAAGTTGCAAACAACTTTACAAAGGCTATCACAGAGTCGAAGTTTACTAAACTTTTATTTATGGTTAGAGTTCAGGAAGTTGTCACTAAGGGGGGATAGGCTCCAGTGCCTCCTTCCTTCTCCTATTGTGTCATATTTGTACATCCTTCAATCCTATCCCAAGTTGTTCTTAAGAGGGGATGTTAGGATATTCCGACACATAGGAAATAGTTAAGTATAACTTGGTCTAGTTTAGAGTTAGGTGAAGTGTGTTTCTTTACTATTTACTTTTGTAACTTACAATCCGACGGTCACGATATGTTCTAGACATGAAGTGATCTGACGGTTCATTCTCTCCTCAGTATTACCGACACTTGATCCATGGCTCAACACTCGATTGGTTCATGATCTCTATTTAAAGAGCATGGAGGGTCATTTGTAGGTTAACTGTTCATGAGAGAAGCTTATGTAAATTTTCTTTCTTTTATTAATAAATTGCCTGAAGTGGCCACGTTGGCTCAAGCCGGTTTTAACCACGTCAAGAATACTGGTTTATTGATTTGTGATCTGTTTGTGAACGGTGTCCTTTGGTGTTCTATTTGAGGAACTTACCCTGTAAATTCCTACATATCAAGATATTCAAAATTCTGCGTCCCTTCAGGCTTATAATAATTACTCATCACAATTTTCAACATGTTCAAATTTTGCCACAAAGGCTAACATGTCTCTAGAGAATTGAACCCAAGTGGAGGGGGGATTAAACCCACTAGATACTATTGGAGTTATTGTCTTTTGAATTTAATGTAAATTACCAAAAAATAATTAATTAATAATTAAACAAAAAATTATAGAATGCCATTTTTTATCATTTATAATCAAATTTATGTTTTTTTTATTATTTATTTTTATATATTTTCAATGGTATTAATGGTCAAGGCCATAATGTCAATTAATTGGTATTTTAACCCCAAAAATAAAATAAAGGTTAGACAATCTTGAAAAATACTTAAGAACAAGCATTTAAAAAAAAGGGAGGCATACTTTAGATATTGTTTTTTTTTTATGTTTTTTGTAGTCATGATATTTGGTATTTAATGTCATGGTTGAAACATGTTTGAATTTTAACCCCCCCAAAATGGGTGATGTTGTATCACCACTTTTCCATTTTGATATATTTTTCCTGTCTTTCATAGTCACGACATTTGATCTTTAATGCCATAATTGAATATGTTCGAATTTTAAGCCCAAAAAAAGAGGTGATTTTGCATCACCAGTTTTGCATTTTCGCATGACTTTTCATCTCTTTTATAATCAATATATTTTGTTTTTAATGCCATGGTTGAAAAATGTTGGAATTTTAACCCTAAAATGGAAAAGGGTGATGTTACATCACCGCTTTTAAAAATCAACATGAAAATCATTATTTGATGTGAACTCCAAAAATACAAGAACTTAGTCAAGTTCTTATTAAGTTGGTAATTTTGTTTTGTCACTGATACTAAAATCAATAAAAAAATATGAAATAAAATATGGAGGAAAGAAAGGAAGAAATACAAAAATACAACTAAGGAAGAAATATAAAAATCCATGAATTCCATGGAAAATATTCTCTTCGAGAGGCTTCCTAAAGGAGATACAGAGATCTAAGGAAATCACGAGGACACAATGAATAATTTTGTTGGAACTAAATCACATATGCGGGGTATTTTATCATAATTAGAGCACACATATATGCAATCATAGAGCCATAATCATGATTTTTCATTCCAAAATCCACACCATTAGGGTTTCAAGTCACTACCAAGAAACTCCATTTTGAAGATGGATATGCGAAAGTTTGATGGAAACTGTCTTATGACATGGATATTCCAGATGGAGCAATACTTTGATATACACCATGTGACAACCTTAGAAAAGGTAAATATCAAATCCCTATTTTTATAACTAGATCAATTTGTATGGTGTCAATGGCCTTGTGAAAAGAAAAATGATTCTATTATACCTTGGTCCATTTTTATAGAGGAATTGACAACATATAACGGGGATATTAAAACGAGTACATTCTTTAGTCAATTAGTAAAAATTCAATGAAAAAAGTCTAGTTACAGAATGGATTCAACAATGTCAAAAGTTAGGTCTCAAGTTAAAGAAGATATAAGAGGATACTTTGTTAGACCTCTTGATTAAAGTTTAAAGGAAAGCATCCAACATGAGGTGCATCTCCTTGATCCTAAATCCTTAGATCATGCTTTCAGTCTAGAAAGGAAAGCTGAAAGTAAAAATATGAATACTAGAAGAGTGATCACTAACAACTATAGAGAATACTACGCTCCATATCCTAACATCACTCAGCGAACAAGGTTAACACCTCACCAAATGGATGAAAGAAGAGAAAAAGGACCATGTTTGAATTGTGATAAAAGTATAATAAGGGGCATAAATGGCACGAGAAGAAATCATTCTAAGTAGACTATGAAAAGGATAATATTGAGAGTTGGAACTATCACGAGATCTAGAGCTAGAAGAGACTAAAACAATATCTTTTCATATGTTATATAACATTAGTACTCCCTAAAACCTTAAGATAGAAGGACATATAAACATAAATGGGTAACAATCACATTGATTGATTCAGGTAGTACCCATAACTTCATCAATAATAAATTGGAAAAACTTCTTAATTGCTTTGTATATATAGCACCAGAATCTCATGTAATGGTTGCAGATGGAGGCACAAGAAATTGTTTAGGGAAGTGTCATAGTATTAACCTAAATATGGGGAATTATTTATTAGATAGTCCCATGATTGCAATCCAAATGGGTAGTGTTAATGTTGTATTATGGGTCTAAATTTGGTTACAATCATTGGGAATAATGATCCTCAATTTTTAAGACCTTTTCATGATATTTTCCTTAGAAGACAAGTAAATTGAACTTGGAGTTATCCAAGGGAAATCCTATAAATAAATAATCTCTCATAGCATGAAAAAGTTACTAAAAGGGGCACACTATAGTGTAATTGCACAATTATTCCCATTAGATTTTCAAACATATATATCCTCTACTTCAATGGATCTCCAAAAAATTATCAACTATCATTTGAATGTATTTGGAGAGATGCCTTGGGGTCTTCTTCTGGCATGATATCATGACCATGCTAATCAGTTTCAACTTGGTAGTGTACCACCTAACATTAGGCCTTATAGGTATCCATATACACAAAAGAGTGAGATTGAGCATTCAGTTCAAGAAATGTTAGAGGTTGGCATCATTCAACTTAGCTAGAGTGCTTTATATCCACAAGTAGTGATGATTATGAAAAATGATGGTTCATGGCATATGTGTCTAGATTACAAACAAATCAAGAAAATGGAAATCAAAGATAAGTTTCCTATTGATGGGCCTCTAAATTAGACATAAATTAAGGTCCATGCCTCTAAATTAAATATAAATTAAGGCCTATAACGATCCTTCAGAACATTAAACCTCTCTTTCTGCATTAGATAATGTATTTTTAACTTTAATATATTCATTAGGAAGGTTTATGAATAATTGCATATTTGTGCCTAATATTATTTATTTTTGTGGAATATTATGAGAATATTGGGCAGATTATGAAAATTTGGAGGAGGAGATAATTTAGGGACTTGTTCCCTACTATAGGAGGATCAATAATAAATAATAAATCAACAAGATATTATGGAATTATGACACATATTGTAGAACTCCAATGATTGAGAAAATCTAGGAATGCATTCCCTGCCATTTAATGCAGATTCCTAGTATTGGGGACCAGATCCACTAATCAAGGGATTTTGGGGGGGAAAGCTTCCTCCATTCATGGGGAATGATTCCTAATCATTTTTTATAAGTACCAAGTCGAAGTTTCCTCTAGGGAGAGATTTTTCATTAATGTTATTGTGGAGATAACTTGTATTTTTGCAGCTCAATTGCATTTTCTTGCAGGGATGTAATTGTATTGATGAAAATAATGAAGATTAGTGTCATGTTCAGCTTCTAAATTGTGTTCTCCTCCATAGGTCTCTGAGTTTCCTTGGGCTTGGCCATCCCAAGAGCCTCAGAGCCCTTTTGTATCATTTCCTTTTCTTCTTTTCACTTTTTATTCACATGCATCTCTTGGTTTTATTTCTTTCTACTTCTGCATTTAGTATTGATGATTTCTTGTTGTACGATTGAGTTAAATGGTTAATGCAAGTTATTTTGTAGGATCACAAGCATAATTTTGTCCTTGGAAAATATTTGGAAGGTCATATTAATAATTGAGCTACTTGGATTAGCTTTCTTATTTCCAAATCTAGATTTCTGGAACTCTTTTGTGGCAAAGAACAATAAATTTTTGCTATTTTTTAGAACATTCTAACGATCTTCAATCGAGTTGGTTCCACTTGTATTAGATCACAAAAATATTCTAGTTCATAACAAAAATCACCCGATTGCATTTGAACTTGAATAGGTTAGGCATTTTATAGATTTACTAGCTCACTAGTTTTCGACTAGCAATTTTGTGCTATTTTTTAGCATGGGTTAACAGAGGTTTTTTGAGTGATTCCACCTGGAATGGGGAACTAAGACATCCTAGTCAATAAAATAATTTGTCCCATATAGTTTGGATTTTATTTGCTTGGTCATTCAATGAATTTTTAATTTCATATAGTAAATCTGTAACATCCTATAGGAAATCCTGTAGCATCCTGTAGAAAAGCCTATTTTGAGTCCAAATTGAGAAAAATCATCATTAAAGCTGGGATTAAGCATCTAATTTACCTCCATTCCATCAAAACCATTTTAACCCTCTTTCTCCACACTTGTCTCCCCTGCCAAAGATCAAGGAAAGAGTAGCATTTGCATTTATAAAGAAAAAAGATTTAAAAAATGAGTTCTTTTATGTTTACACATGCACACAACAGTTAGTACTCTCTAGATCATATTTCATGCTCAGTTAGTTTAAATCATAAAATGTGATAAATAGGGTTAAGCTAGGTTTCTTTTACATTTATGTCATGATCTTTATGCAATTAGAATAGGTTTCTTTCCTTGTACTTTCTTTCTTGCAATCGGTTAAGGTTCTATTTGGAACATTCCATTTTATGCAATTAGTGTAGGATTTGACTTCAGTACATGCACTCCATTACATCATGACAACAAAGGAAGGACATATTGTATGCTGCACATATGGTGCCGATACCTCTTAAGTTTCTATGAACCCCGGGTTGATAATTAAATTTGGTAGCCTTGGGAGTTGCAACATTCTTGTTGCAATACGAAGGCTCATCACCTATTCCTATCATTGATGATTTATTAGACAATTTGTAAGGAGAAATTTTCTTTACTAAATTGGATCTTCGTTCTAGATATCATCAAATCAAAATAATGTAAGAAGACATTCCTAAAACAACCTTTATAACACATGAAGGTCATTATCAACTTTTAGTTATGCCATGTGGACTTACTAATTCACCTTCAACATTTCAAAGCTTGATGAATTCTATTTTCAAACCCTTCCTTAGAAAGTTTATGTTAGTATTTTTTGATAACATACTCATCTATAGAAAATGTTGGGAAGAGCATGCACAACATGTTTACAAGGTCTTAATAGCATTGGAAAAGAAAAAACCATATGCAAATCCTTCGAAGTGTTATAATGGGGTTCAAGAAGTGGAATATCTAGGTCATATTGTATCCCATGAGGGTGTCTAAGTGGCCTCTAACGAAATTAAAGATATGTTGGAATGACCAATCACCAACACCTTGAAGAAACTTAAACTATTTTTAGGATTTATAGGATATCATTGTAAGTTTGTCAAGAATTATGGTCAAATAGCAACACCTATAACAACATTATTGAAGAAGGAAGTATTTTCTTGGACTATAGAAGCAACCAAATCTTTTAAAAAACTTAAAGATGCTATGTTTACAACTCTTGTCCTCGCCATACTTGAATTCATAAAAGGCTTCATTATGGAGTGTCATGCCTTTTAAATTAGCAAAATTAAAGGAACGAACTTACTTAGACCCATATATGAAACAAAAATGTTGGCCATACTACATGCATTGAAGAAATGGCATCCATACCTAGTAGCAATGCTAGAAATTAATTAACAGAGCAATGAAACACATAAAATATTGCAGAAATATAAATACAAAAATGCATAAAACAATACATAGATATATGTGCTTCACCATATTTGGGATACATCCATGGAGAAACAACCAGTCCCTTTTATATTATCTAACAAAATGAAGAGATACAACCTAGAGTAGATATGTTGTAATTTCCTCTTCACTCTCACTCAATATCCTTTCTCTTTCTCACTCAGAATTTATAATACACAACCACAATACAATTCCTCATATAAACCAAAGGTTTCGTTCTAGGGGAAGAAACCCTAAATTAACATAACTTCTACTGTTAGACCATTCGCCTAATGAATGGCCCAGATTGACTATGAAATTACAATATTCTACAAGGAAAACTTTCATCTATTTTTAGCTTCTCAAACCCCCACTAGGGGGGCTACAAACATGCAGTTGCTTCCCATTAGACCTCGCAGGAAGCAATAATGGGGGGGAATACCCCCCGCACCCCCCGTTGGGGATTGGGATCCAAACATGGTCGAAATAAGACCTCAGGAAGATAATCAAGCTCCACACCCAACAATCTCCCACTTGGAGACTAATTATATAAATTCCATCATTGCTTCACTTGCTGGAAAATGACTCCACTTGGACTTTTTTTTTTTCATCTTCATCATCATGCTCGAAGACCAATTGAAACTCAGCAGAATCTCATTTTCTCCCTGGTTACAACTTTTGTTAACATATCTGCAGGATTCTGGCTAGTGTGTATCTTTTCCAGCTTTAATTGTCCATCTTCCAACACTGACCGTATGAAATGGTACTTGAGCTATATATGTTTGGTCTTGGAATGAAACGTTGAGTTCTTTGCAAGATCAATGACACTTTGGATGTCATTTTATAATCTTCCCATCTACTGCTTCTTTCCCAATTCATTCATAAACCTTGGTAACCAAATCATTTGTTTTCTAGCCTCTGTAGCATCAGCATACTCTACTTTCATTGTTGAAAGTGCAACAATGTTTTGCAATTTTGAAACTCAACTGACAATTGTTCTACCTATAGTAAACACATACTCTGTGGTGCTCCTCCTGTTATCTCTATCACCTGCCATATATGCATCAACATATCCTTGTAGAGCAATGTTTGAATTACCAGACCATAATGCTTGACTTTTGGTAGCTCTTAAATACTCGAGAATCCACTTGATTTCCATCCAATGCTCTTTTCCTGGATTGTTCATATACCTACTTACAACTTCCACTGCATGTGAAATATTAGGCCTTGTGAAGACCATTTCATACATTAAGCTTCCAATTACTGATGCATATGGAACTTTACACATATAATCCATCTCTTCTTGAGTCTTGGGACACATCTCCTTACTTAGTTTGAAATGGCTAGCCAAAGTTGTACTGACTGGTTTTACATTCTGCATATTAAATCTTTCCAAGACTTTTTCTATGTACTCAGTTCGAGACAATGTTAATTTGCGATTTTTCCTGTCTTTGGTTATTCTCATACCAAGGATTTGTTTTGCAACACCTAAATATTTCACTGTAAATGAATTTACCAATTTTCCTTTGAGCACATTTATTTCCTAGATGTTAGACCCTGCAACAAGCATGTTATCTACACACAATAACAATATAATATAGTTTCCATCATTTTTCTTTTTAAGATAAACATAATGGTCAAAGTGACATCTATTATAACCTTGTTCAGACATAAACGTATCAAATTTTAGATACCATTGCCTTGGAGTCTGCTTCAGGCCATATAAAATCTTCTTCAACCTGCACACTAATTTCTCCTTCCCTTTGACCTCATATCCTTGTGGTTCCTGCATATATATTTCTTCCTCCAAATCCCCGTGGAGAAAGCTTGTCTTTACATCTAACTACTGAAGATGCAAATCTTGTACTGCTACTAGACTTAAAATAATTATGATTGAATTCATTTTAACAACAGGGGAAAAACTTTCATCAAAGTATATACGTTTATTTTGTGCAAACCCCTTCACCACAAGTCTAGCCTTATACCTCTATTTACCTCCATCTTCTTCCTTCAACCTGTAAACCCATTTATTCTACAATGTTGTTTTACCTGCAAGCAACTTGACTAAGTACCAATTTTGGTTATGTATCAAGGATTCCATCTCTTCTTCCATGGATTTCTCCCAATTCTTCCTGGTTTCTACATGCATTTGTTCTTCATATCTTTCTGGTTCACTAGAATCAATCAAAAATACATAATATAATGAAGGAGAGTATCGTTTAGGGGGTCTACTTACCCTGGTAGATATTCTAATACCACTTTCAGGTGTTTTAGGTGCCTGTTGCTGTGTTTGTTGTTGCTTTTGTGGCTACTGATCATTATGATTTTTAGGCACCTTTACTTTTTCTGTGATCTCATCAAGCACTACCTATTCTTTGTTTTTTTCCTGTTTCTTTCCTTACATTTGTTCCTTATACAAGACCTTTTCATTGAATATGACATCTCTACTCCTAATGATTTTGTTGTTTTCATAATCATATAAGCGATAACCAAAACCATTAACACCATATCAAATAAAAGTACATTTCTTTGAATTTTCCTCAAGCTTTGTTCTATTTTCTTTATTGATGTGGAAAAAGGCTTCACAACTGAAAGTCTTTAATAATGAGTAGTTTACCTTTTAACGTTTCCATGCCTCCTCTGGAATACCACCATCCAAGGAACTTGAAGGCCGTCTATTTATTAGATAAATAACAATATCTATTTCATGCAACTTGCACATTCCATGTTTGTCCTATTCATCCTTTCTGACAGACATTTTTCCTGTGGTATTCCTAAAACGTCTTCTCTCTATGAATTCCATGCTTTGAACAATAATTATCAAACTCTTTGCTACAATATTCACCTCCATTGTCTGATCAAATACACTTCAACTTCATTCCTGTCTCATTCTCAACCAAGGCTTTCCATTTTTTGAAAGTATCAAATACATCACATTTATTTCAAGTACAATATATCCAGGTTTTCCTAGTTGCATCATCAATAAAAGTAACATAATAGCGAGAGCCACAGAGACATGATACCTGAGCATGTACCCATACATTTGTATGCACAAGCTCTATTTTTTCGCTTTTCTTTTCCTTCCCAACTCTGAAAATCTGATTCTTTTCTATTTTCCATAAACACAATTCTCACAGAAGTCCAAATCAACATGCTTCAAACTTGGGAACAAATTTCTTGAGTGAAGAATTTGCATCCCCTTCTCACTCATCTTCCCAAGCCTATGATGCCACAATGCTGTATCTTCTATTGAGGTTAAACCATTAAAAAAAATTAGAAATACCATTGCATAAATACAACGTACGAACCTTTTATCCTTTTTTCTATTACCAGGGCTCCTTTAGTGTCCTTCCAAGTTTTGTCTATACATGTAGTTACATATCCTTGACCACCTAATTGCCCTGTTGAAATTAGATTTTTCTTCATCTATGAAACATGCCTTTCCTCCTTCAATAGCCATTGGTTTCAATTATGTTTCTTTATAAAAACCTTACCCATTCCAATGATTTTACAGAGTTTATCGTCACCTAGACAAACCTATCCAAAGTCTCCTTGAACATAGTCATGAAAATGTCTCCTATCAAGTGTGGCATGGAATGAAGCCCTTGAATCTACCACCCAGGCATTAATAATATTCTCTAATGAAAGAATCAAAGTAACTTGCAACACATCACCTCTCACATTCACTTCATGATTATTCTCTTGTTTTGCATCTCCTTCTTTTCCCTTCTAAGATTTATAGTCGTTCTTCATGTGTCCTTTATTCCCACATTTCCGGCACACTATCCTCTATCTAGATTTGGATCTTCCTTTTATTGAATTACTACGATTTCCTAGGTTCCTTCCTATTTCCATTTTTCTTCCCCTATCTTTGTAGTTAAAGCATTACCTAATGTCTCAGTGGAGATTTTCCGTCGCATTTCCCCACTAAGGATAACATCAACAACATCATCAAACTTTAAATTACTAGATCCAAAGATGGAGTTACTGATATCCATAACTAAGCCATTTCAACTTTCTTGCAATAAGCACAGAAACAATAGAGCCCTAACTTCATCATAAACCATTTATCCCTACGGAACTTAACTGACTGGTAACTATGTTAAATTCATTTAAATGATCAGTAAAAAATCCAGCTTCCCAGATCTTCATATGAAATAGGCACTTCATAATAAATATCTTATTTAAGGTCGAGGTTTCTCATATAGTTTGGCCAATGTCGTCATCAAACCCTTTGTTGTCATTCCCTTTGAAATGTTGAATTTCACCGACACTGCCAGACACAACCATACTGTTCATAGTGCCTTTTTATTGAGAATATCCCATTCTACGTCCGTCATACTCATCGGCTTCTTTGATTTCCTCTTAATGGTAGGTACAGATATTTCTGACGTAGATAATCTTCCATCTGCATCTTTCATAGTTGGTAATTTTGGCCATTAAATTTCTCTACCCTAAACCTACCATCTTCTACTATTTCTCCCACTCAAACTAGGAACCTTCTTTCCTGTGAGTTTATTAGCCAAATAGACCTTCGACTATGATACCAGTAGTTAGAAATTAATTAACGGAACATTGAAACACACAAAATATTGTGGATTTTTTTTTTACAAAAATGCATACAACAAGAGAGACACAGATATACATGGTTCACCCAATTTGGGCTACATCCACGGAGAAACAACCAACCCTTCCATTTATATTATCTAACAAAATGAAGAGATACAACCTACAATAGATCCATTGTAATTTCCTCTTCACTCTCACACAACCTCCTCTCTCTTTCTTGCTCAGAATAATAATACATAGTCGCAATACAATTCCCTCATATAAACCGAGGGTTTCCTTCTATGGAAAAAAACCTAAATTCACATAACTTCTATCGTTAGATCATCCGCATAATGAATGGCCTAGATTGACTACGAAATTAAAATATTTTACAAGGAAAGTTTTCATCTATTTTTAGCTTTGGGGGCACAACACCTCAACCCTCACTAGGGGGGGCTCCAAAGATGTATCCACCCCCCATTGGACCCCCCAAGCAACAATAGAGTTGGGGGGGGAGGGGGAAGCCCCCCACACCCCCCCATCAGGGATTGGGATCCAGGCGCAGCTGAAACAAGACCTTAAGAAGATAATCAGGCTCCACACCTAACAAGTAAGACACTTCAAAGTAAAAATAGATCATGATAGTTTGAATTACTTCTTGGAACAAATATTATTGTTAGAGGAGAAACATAATAGGTTGCAAATAAGGTAGGTTATAGATTTCAAATTATCAATGAAAATGGAAAACAAAATATTGTGGTAGATGCATTGTCAAGGAAAGAGGAAGACACAAAGGGTTTACTGTGTGCTATTTTTATTCCACAATTTTAATGGATGGAAGAAGCTAGGAAAGAATGGAAGTAAGATGAAAAGGTATGCAATATTATAGCTATAGGACCCTAACATAGTAGAAAAAATTATGTGGAAGAATGATTTGTTGTGGTATTAAAATTACTTATACTTATGTAAGAATTCTTAACTCAGATAGAAGTTCCTTTTAGAATTACACACATATCCTATAGGAGGACATTTAGGGTTCTTAAAAGCATACCATACGATCAAGAAATATTTTTTTGGGGGAAGGTATTAAGGAATATGTACAATATTTTTCATTGAATGTATGATATGCCAATAGAATAAGGGAGAGACAATCAAGACCCTACGGCTCCTACAATAATTAGCCATACCAATCCAACATTAGGAATAAGTTTCAATGGAGCTTGTTACAACTTTAGCCAAATTTTATGGAAAGAATGTCATTATGGTAGTGGCAGATCAACTGATAAAGTATGCAACCATTTTTATCTATTTCTCATCATTTTAAAGTAAATACAATGACATAAGTTTTCATGGAAATAGTCCAAAATATACATGGAATCCCAAAGATTATTATAAGTGATAGAGATATTTGGATTGAATTATTTTCTCTTTTGGGTACTCAATTGGTTCACTTCACAACTCATATTACCATCCTCAATTTTATGGAAAAACTAAGATTGTGAATAAATGTTTAGAAGGATATATTCTTTTCTTTGCTTGTGATAAACAAACACAATGGATCGAGTGGTTTCCCTTGGAAAAATGGTGATACAACATATTCTTCCATTCCTCATAAAAAATATCCCCATTTATGGAACTTTATGGATATCATCCTCCATTCATCACATCACCCTTGAAAATAAGTATAAAGGCTAAATTAGTGGAGGACTATAGAGGGCACCAACAAGAGGTTCTCAAACTATTGAAGGACAACTTGGTTATAATGTAAAGTAGGATGAAACAAAAAACATATCAACATCGTAGTGAAATAGAATTTGAAGTGGGGGATTGGATATTTGTGAGATTACATCCATGTAAAAAGATGTCCCATAAGTAACAAAATAAGAAAAAGTAAATTAGTATTGAGGCATTATGCCCCCTATAGGTTGTTGTAAAGGATTGGAACTATAACATATAGCTTGGAGTTTACTGCATCTTCACATGTACATCCAATATTCGATGTTTCTTACTTAAAAAAGGTAATCAGGGACAAGATCTTAGTACAAACTATTTTACTAGAGATTAACAAAGAAGGGAAAATCATAGTATAACTATAAATGATCCTAGAAACAAGGATTCAATAATTTAAAATAGAGAAATTAATGAGTACCTCATTAAATGAAGAACCTAATAGTGGAAGATGCAGCGTAGGAAAATGAGTTGTTCATGAAGAAACACATGTAGTTAGTCAAGTATTGAGGACAACATTTATTTGAATGGGAGGAGTATGTTAAGCCCTAGACAAGCCCATGTTAACCCTAAAACCCCTTATAAGCCCTACATATTGAGTTATTACATTTCTATTTTTATATTGTTATGTAGTCCATAGCCTCTCATTGCACCCTTTCATTATAATTATACCCTTTGTCTCCTATATATATACCAAGGATACCTAGTCTTAGCATCATCATATATTGTCTCATACATTTTATTTATGGTAAAAGGAGGTTTCCCTCTTGAAGTGGATTATAATAATTGGAGTCCTATCAAGTTTGAGGAACATGGTCTATAACATTCGAAGAATCGAGCTAGGAAACAATATCATTCATTTAATGGATAATCCATGTTTAATAGTATAATAATTATTCTTCTTTCATTTAAATTATTCTATCTATTCAGACAATTCGCACCGCTACATTTTTATACTCACGGGATTTATCTAACACAGAAATTTCAATCTAGATGGATATGTTCAGATCCTCTAAAATTAGAAAAATATCAAACAATAACATAAAAATCCTTATCATATGAAGAATATATTCGATAGTTCTTCTTTTTCATTCAATTTTTTTCTCTTTGTTCTCACCATTCCCACTACCACATTTTCACACATAGGGCATCTGTGTGTGTGTGTGTTTCTCCATATCCTATAAACTTAGGAAATGATCAAACAATAGCATTGAACTCCTTATCATATGAAGAATATTTTTGTTCGCCCCATTTACTTTTTCACTGAAGTAAGGAAGATGTTTTCCTTCATGACTTATTACAACACCTATATTTATCCCACTTACATCACATTCAACCTGAAAGAGTTTATTAAAATCTGGAAATGCTAAAATTGGATTCTTTGTACTCTTCTACTTTAACAATCTAAAACCCTTGTCTATTTATTTATTCCACTAGAACGATTGTTTGCTTACTTTAATTGTCTCCAATATTGTGCAACAAATTCCACTAAAATTCTTGATGATTTTTTTGTAAAGACTAGCCAGACCATGTAAACTTCTTACCCTAAAAAACTCTTTGAAGTAGGCTAATTTATGATTGCTATAGCTTTTTCTTGGTCCATCTTCAAGCCCTCTTTAGATATTACAAATCCTATATATACCAACTCTTCTTTCATAAAACTACATTTTTTTTATATTTATTAACAACTTCTCTTTATCTAGTTTATCTAATGCTAATATGAGATATCTAAAATGTTTTTCTTTTGATCAACCGTAAATAAATATATCTTTTTTATTTTTTTTCTTTTGATCAGTTGTAAATCAAGATATCATCTAAGTAAACTATCATAAATTTACTTGTAAATTATTTAAGTACTTCATTCATCAATCTTATGAAAGCACTTGGAGCATTTGTTAGACCAAATGGAATTACTAACCATTCATACAATCCATTATTTGTTTTAAATGTAATGTTCAATCATGTCCTTCTCTTATCTTTATTTGATGATATCCACTCATTACATCTACCTTATACAAGTATTTGGATCCACTTAAACAATCAATTACATCATCCATACGAGGTAAATATAATATGTATCTAATGGTGATTTTGTTTATAGATTTGAAATTAGTGCATATTCTCCATGCTTTATTCTTACTTTTGATTAGTACTATAGGTATAACACATGGGCTCAAGATTTCTCTATCCAATCCTTTACTCAACATATCCTAAACCAAATTTTCAACCTCTTAATTTTCTGTTGGAGTTAGTCTATATGCTGCATCATTAGGTAAGTTTGCTACTAGAATCAAATATATATGATGGATAATGCTTCTTATAAGAGATAACTCATCAATAAAATCATCTACAATAATATCAACAAACTCCTCTAATAAGTTCTAAATTTTCATGGCCGAATCATTCAAATTTGCATGGTTAACAATTACCTTTGGTTACCAATTAAGGAAAAAATTACATTTTCCTCATTTATATATTGCATAATATTTTTTACACTAAACAATAATACCTTTGGATTGAATTCCTTCTTTGCATCTTCATCTTTTAAAAGCATAAGTGTTTTCTTTTCACCCTCCTTTTCAAAAGTGTAGGTGTTGTTTCTCGCATCATCTATAGCTCTACAGTCGTACTGCAAATATCACCTTAAAAAAATATGATAGACATCCATGGGAATTATATCATAAAAATTATGATCTTTGTAGCTATCAATATAGAATTCTGCATTACACTGCTTCCTAACCAAAAAATGATGTCTCTTCTATGACCAAGATTCTTTCTATGGACTAGGATGTACAATTTTCTCCAATCCAAACTTCTCTACCATATTTGTAGACATCGAATTATTAGTACTACCACTATCAATGACTAGTTTACAAGACCTACCCTTTGATTTCCATACAATGCTGAACAAATTCTTTCTTTGGGTAGGTTCTTTAATCTCCTTAGCTAACTTGAGTAGAAATATCTTCACTAATAATGGTTCTACAATATCTACGATATATTCAAGTGAAGGATAATTTACACTTTCTTCATCACTTTGTACTATGAGTGAACTTCTTTCATTCGTAGTATTTTTTGGACATTCAAATGACCTATGTGAAAGTTTGTTGCATCTATAACATCTAGGTTGATAATATCTACTTCTTCCTCCACTTCGACAATAGTTCTACCCCCCTTTGAAATCATCTCCTCTGGATGATTGACTGTGTTTTGAACTACTTCCTTCTTCTTTCTAGAATCTCTCTCAACTACTTTGATGTTCCCTGCTTCTTATTAAGTTTCTTCCTCTTCCTATTTAACAATGTTTCCTTGCTAAAGTTTCTTTTTCCTTGAGGGGAACCTACTATGCCTCTTCAACTTATGTTGGGGATAAAATGCTAACCTCATCTTGGGTTTCATATCTTAAAAAATTTAAGTATCTAGCTACTTTTTACTTCTTCTTAAACATGTCTATCCCTAATATTTATCTTGTAAAACTCTTTAGTATATTCTTTAATTAAAATTAAGTTTTTCTTAAGATTCAACTTTTGATTGGAGATATTTAACTGATAGTATTTGGGCATGAATTTACCTTTTAATTTAGCAACCATTATATTCTCACTTTTGATATTTTCTTTTCCTTAGTTCTTTTTCTGTTCTTGCACAACATACCACTGTAATAATGCATGGTCACAAAATATTTGACTTTCTTCTATTCAACAACATTTTCATAATCAAATCACTTATCCATTGTGTTAAACAAAATAATTAATCCTTGAACATTTAGGTTTCCCCCATACATTGAAACCTCTATTTTCTTTTTGGATTTGACTCCTATGAGCATCCTTACCAAATATTTCCTTATGAATTCTTCATCCGGCTCTTGTTCTTCTTCTTTAGAAGATTCTTCTTTCTTGTTGACATATCTTGTGACAATGCCACTCCTCTAGTTGGCTTCCTTGCCCTCTAGCCTAGTTCAACTAAACCTCATCTATTCTAGCAAATATTTATTTGCTACAGGTATTCCTTGTTATATATTTGACATTATCTGGATGACTAGTGGCTGCAAGTGTGTTGGAATTGATGTCAACCAAATCAACATGGAGGTTTGTGGTAGCAAATGATAGCATTGATATGCTTGATGTGTCAAGATTAGTGGGAGTATTATGGTTTCTGCAGCCTCTCATAGATAATCACCATAATAGCAGGCTTATTGGAGAATCCATAAAATGATGACTATGGTGGTTAGGAGTCCAGGATTCCAGGAACAAGAGAAGGCCAAGGTACAAAGAAAAAAAGAGAGTTTTAGACCATTTCTTAGGTAGAAAATGGGATCAAATCCTACATAAGAACTTCTCCACTGAAAAGTGTTCTGAAAGAGATTTCCAACTGCGTGTGGAAGTCTACAAATAGCCTTTTGGATCAAAAGTTATTGATTGCCGAAGTTAGGATCTTGAAGTCCTAGGCAGTTCGAAATATTGGAGCAAGCTGGCATTTTGAGACCTCAGGAGGACAAAATTTCGGAGGGTTGGAGTTTTGGGAGTAGATTCTCGGAACCCGATATCAAAAGGGCTGAGATGGAAGAACATCAAAAGGATGAATATTGGAGCAGGCGAGAACCTCATAGGTTCAAAACTTTGAAGATCAGAATCTTGTAAGTTCTTAATAATTGATTTCCTTTGAAAGTTCCATGGGTTGCAGGAAATAATAACTATAAATGAATTCATTGAAAAATGAAGCACTGAGGGACCCTTTCTCTCTCCTGTAATAGAACACTTGGTGGTGGCTGATTGGCCCCTCAGGAGATGATGTGGTAGATGATGTCAGCGTGACATGACAATACGAAGGACACGTGGCAGCAAGTTTTGGCATTTTTGGCTGGCCTAATAGGGTGAATCTAGGTGACACGTGTCACCACTAAAGAGATGCCACATGGGATTGATGACATCAACATGATGTCATCTTGGCATAGAGTGGGGCTAACACCTAAGGGCTATGGAACATATCAAAGGTTGGAGTTCTCGTAATTCCTGTGTAAGCGCCTTTTAATATACTTACTATATGTAGGGGATTTCGATGTGGTGGAATTTGGTTGAGAAAGCTAAAGGAACCAAGGGCGTAGAGAAGGCCTAGAACATAAGTGTTATGGAAGTATATCGGAGGTCAAGACCTCGTAACTCCTTTTGTAATTGAAATTTGGATAAGATGTGATACCAAGGGCTTTCGATGATTGATTGGAATTTTGTTGTGAAAGCCTAAAGAACTAAGCACAGAGAGTAATACACAAGGAGTAGACCCCCAACTAGATCCTAAGAGGCTTAGCACCTAAGTTCTATACCGATGGTCACATGCAGTGGTCATATGAGAAAGAAAATGATAGAGGGGGCTAGGAAGGAAGGGGCTAAAGGCATTGTAATTTTGCGATATCATAACATCTCACTTAATAAAGTTACGATATGTTAAGGCTCCTATATTTTAGTACAAAGTGTTAAAGGATCAATGGTTCAACAACTAGAGAGTAAATGCATGAAGAAGAGTTGGTGTCTCAGGAGTAATCGCGACTGTAGAGATCGTTGGATCAAGGCGAAGAGGGCCATGATTCTCAGAAAAGAACTGTTGGGATTGTTTTGATGTTGAAATAAAGCCATATTTGATCGCCCGTGCACACCTTATAGAAATAAATGAAGAACATAGAAGCCATGCTGAAACAGTCAAGCTCTGTGAGCCATGAATAAGCATGGGGAGTCTCATTGGAGTGTTTAGGTGGACTGAGATTAAATTATTAGCACGGAGAATCACACATGGAGTTGGTGAATTGAATGAAGCCCATTCTAAAGTTTTAATGCATCAACAAAATTTGTGAAAAGAGATGTAACATATGAATGGAGTGCCATGCTGTTTCTGGGAAAAATAATGTCTTTTCGATCGACTAGCCCTCTAGGTTTGCTAGCTACCCTAGAAATAATAGTTTAAAGCAATTTGTGATTTCTTCTATGTATAATAGACAAGAGAAAGACAAAGGAACCAACCTGGATCTTCCACTTAACTCCTTGCTTGATTTCCCTCCCCCTTGATAGAGCTTGCAACTCCTCTCCTTACTTATCCCACTTGGAGAGTACCTGTACAAACACAATAACAAGGAATCGTCAAAGCATCTTGATCTATTATATCATAAGCATTATAGAATCATAAATGTAATGAACATACTATGGCATTCATAAAAAATAACATTCACAAATTGTACAGTTATATGGAAGAAAACTCAAAGAACTTTATTAAATAGAAGGGAGGATTACAACCTATTTGTCTGATCCAGCATCATCCTCCCAGCAGCAAAGCCCTCTTCACCTCATGAAAAGCAAGATCACACCAACAATACAATGCTCTCTCTCAACCACAAACTATCAGCACTTCCTTGAAAATTACAAAATTCCAGCCCCCTGATCTCTCAGATGAGGGATCCATTTATAGATGTGTGCAAGGTTGTAATTCATCTCTGGGGTTTTGATTAGTGTCATTCCACTTGTTCCATTTGTTTCCACTTGGAGATTTCTTGGATCTCTTACTCATCCCTGGGTGAATTCAGAGAGGCAAGTGTCATAGGAGAAGTTTCTAGAAGATTCCATGAGCATCCACTTAGCAAACTGTCTCAGACATTTGTCCATCCTCCCTCATCGCACTCGATGGAAGACCTCATTAGTATGCATCAAACTTGGCTAGTGTAGAAGTCGGTATGCATCGCACCCTAACAGTGGAGCAGTCAGTATGGTCCAGGTTAGCCCAATTTTGGATGGTTTTTCAGGTGGAACTTTTGGGGAATGATGTAATCAGTTGACCATGCTCTTTTAAGGTATGAAACAACAATTTTAGGGGTTGAAGAGCCCTAGTTTATCGACATATAAGATTGGGGTTGAAGTGCCCAAATATGTCTATAACAGTTGCCCCCTAAAGCATGAAGTCATAAATCTTTGATGTTGGGTGAAATGCTTTATCATGAGGATCCGAGGTTTTTGAACTGGAAGGTGACCTGTATAAGATATAATACAATACATCATCATAATATAATTTTTCATGATCTACTTGAGGCGAGCATTCCCATGCTAAACTTTATAAATTCATTTCATGTACATAGAATAGATAGTCGTCTGCAGATGCAGACTGGTGATTCTTCAAATGTAGATTCATCATCCCTGGCTCGGATGACCATCTTTGCAGCTTCTGTGTACATTTGATGTCTTTATATCCCTAAATATATCGCATCCCGGATGGATGAAACTAGATCCGGGGTCTTCAAACTCGTTCGATCTTCACCCAATGTACAAGTCAATCCATGTGAAGATATGTTTTGAAGTCGAACATGGAAAGACATTACCTGATTACCAGCCAATAATGTGAGCTGTTAACAGATGCGAGAGGAATCAACAATAATGATAATGACTCTCAAGGTACTACAATACAATTCACGTGGTGTGAATATATGATCCGATGTCGAACAACACGCGAAATCTTACGGTAGAAGGCCACTGATTTCAACCTATTGCCGGAAGTGAGAAACTTGCCATTGACGCATGCACGCTTCAAAGTACTGAAAGGGGTGTTTCTAAGTCAACTTCTTGGATAATGAGTTGATGTTGACAAGAAGTGGCCCATCGTAGGAGGGACTTAACACATCCCACATCTACGACACGAAACGAAGAAAATTATTTTCTGGAGGTGAAAATGATCTGATGACACAAGGTTTAGGAATGGTGGTCATGAAAAATGGAGGTTGAAGGTATTGCAGTGGATGAGGCATTAAATGGATTGTGGCTTCTCAACTGAATGACTTCTCTTGAACATATTGGTGACACTGAGATGGATTGGTAGTGTTAATCCCGATAGATGGATGGTGTGGAAGATCAATGGTGAAATGACCAGTGAATGGAATAACCCAACCCGACTCAATAATGGTGATGGAGTGAAAGTGTCATGTTCAAGAGCGACCTGCTACCATAAAATTATTCAATTTTTTTTCCCTTTTTCCCCAGTCATTGCTGACTAATACCTCTTTATTTTTGTTAAGCTTGAGGAGGATAACATATACTTGTTCTATAATTTTCCCTTCGGGCAAACCTGTCACTATGTTTTAGCGAGTCTAGCGATAGTGAAACTCGTTCCTATCTAGGTGGACAAGTTTGTCGCTATTGTTTTAACGAGTTTAACGACAAAGACAACTTGGTCCTTTCATATTTAGAGAGTTTGAAAAGGGACAAAAAGGGAACTCCAGATTTTTTTTTTTTTTTGTAGCATAATCACTTAAGTCGGAAAAAGGATAAAATAATACAAAAGGAATGACTTTTCGATCACTTTAGCGAGCCAAAAAGACAAGCGCTCGAACGGTTTCATGGGATAATCCCTCAGGTCCAAAAAATATTAAAATATACAGGAGGGATGGAATTTCTAATCACTTTAACGAGCTGGAAAGGCCAATAGCTTGACAATATTTTCATATTTAATGAGCTTGAAAAGAGTTTAAAGGAGACTCGTTTTTGAGGAACGAGTGGTGTCTAGGGTAGCAACTGGTTCCGGGTAAGCTTGGAACTTCTCAAAACATGGTGAAGTGAAGAGGTTGGCTAACAAAACCACTCATCGCGGTTGTTCCTCAAAAAGGGGTAAACAATCAAGTGGAAGCGTATGATCGGCCAAAAGGATGGAGGTGATGGTAGGAACACAACCAAGGCTCAAAAGGTTGATAACATGGCAATCACAAAGGTTATTTACCGAAGGTGGGTTCATTTTTTAATGAGCTTGAAGCGTGGGGAACTATGCTTAGTGGTAGGTTTATTTTTTAACGAGCTTGAACCATGCGATAACATATGCTCGGTGGCGGTCAAAGATGTTCAATTCACTGTTTAGCACATTATATTCTTTCGTCGGTCGTTCAACCTACTCAATCACTCCATCAAACTGATTAGAAATACATATATATGTACGAAAAATGAATTAAACCTTACGTTTTACTTGAAGTACGTGAACAATAACATAAAAAGTAGTTTTACCTTTCATTTTTATCATTTCATTTCAAATTTGGGATTTTGGAGTTCTGGAGTGTTTTGCCCCCTCAATTTCATCAGTTGATTTTGGGAGATCTGGTGGACTATTCTCCGTGCCGTCAGGACCAGGTAGGAGCTAACTCTGATCTCTTCATTTTCATTCCATATTTTCTTGATTCTGAGCCAATTTTTTCACTTTTCTGGGCCCTTGGGGTTTGAAGATCTCGTTCCCCAATCATCGCACTTGGCCAATATCGAAAGGTGCGATTCATACCGAGCTGCCAACTGGTCAGTCGGTATGCATCCCACCTTGCTCAAAGGTAGGGTGCGATGGGCGCAGAAGGGCTTCTTTACACAGTGATTTTCATTAAATTTTTGCCTGTTTTTGCTCAAATTTGGATCCTAACTCATCTTTTGTTTTCATTTTAGTTTTTATTGGATCAAGATGGTTTTCACATGGTGTGAACACGAACATGAAGAAGAGGACATGATTTCCTTACATGTCCAGGGCACAGTTGTTGTTTTACAAAACTATGGCTTGTTGAAGTTCTTCCGCATATCCAACATGAGGCAACAAATCAGTTTGCTGCAATATTTTCTCGATGCTTGGGATCAGATCGACCAAGTATTCCAGATCAAAGGTAAATCTATTCCATTGACAGTCGAGGATTTTTACTTTCTGACGGGGTTGTCGAGGCGTGGTGCCCCTCTTTCACTATCAGGATTTGCTCGTGGAGGTGAATCCATGAAAGACTATATTTGTCAGTTCTGTAGAGATGGATCTCAGCCTAACAGAGATGGCAAGATCAATATCTGGGATGTCACTGATTGGCCCTTGAGGACCATTTTATTTACCTTTGCTAGGTTGGTTGGCAGCGCGACTTTACACTTGGAAAATAGATCTTACATGCAATATGCCCTGGAATGCTTGGAACCGAAGGTGTTCAATTGGTACGAGGCGGTACTTCCTATCATAAAAGAACAACTCTCCAAGGTAAAAAATGGAAGAACCAAGAATTTTTGCTATGGTTCCATATTGATTTCTTTTGCTTTGGAGAGGATTCCACTGATGCAGCCTCAGAACATTTCACTGGGAATGCCGGCACTGAGGGAACCACGGATGCAGAGGTGGGTTGATCTTATGGCCAGACATGCTGGTCAGTCACAAATTTCCTTCTCTGATGCCTTTTCCGAGTGGTTCAACTGCCAGGAGATGGTCTTTACGGAGTATCCATACGTTGGGATGGATTTTCGAGGCAACCTAGATTTGTCGTTACCAGCTGGGAAACAATGGAGTTTTATAGGTAAATTGATTCGACCACATTTTTGTTTATCAATTTTATAATATTTTAGTGTTTTTAAATGTTACCAAGACTAATCAAACTTATATGTGTGTGCAGATATTGGACCAGTGCGACCAGTAGCATGCCTGCGGGCAGCAGATGACGCTCCAACAGGAGAGGCTGTAGGGAGGGCTGTCCTTCGGAATCTGGACATATTGGAGACCTTGGTAGTGCTGCAGGATCAGATCGAGGGCCTCACTCTCAGTATTTAGGATGTCAGGACTGATGAGTTACCTTTGAGGTTACAACGCCATACTACTGGTGTGCTGAGTCGATGGACCAGGATCTTGCGCATGATCGCACAGGCGGTGACATGTTATCACCAACATCATTAGTCTAGGATGCTTTTCTGCATTCATTTTGAGTTTCTTGGTCAGATGACCAATTTTGTCTTGGACACAAAACATTTTGTAAAAACTATCAACAGTTATATATTTTTTGATTTTTAGAGTTTTATTTTGGTCAAGTTATGCAATCCTAATGCAATTGTTAATGTGAAATGCCTTCTTTACCAATGCTACAAATGTCTATCTAACACATAGTTTGCTAATGAATCAGTCAATGTGTTTAAGTTTCTAGAAATGTGTTCATATTGAACGGAATCAAACTGTCTTTCCAAAATCCCGACTCTTAGGAACATGCAATAAATAGTAGGGTTCCGAACGGAATAAACACTAGTAAGCTGTAGAATGACGAGTTGTGAATCTACACGGACAACAAGTCGGTGTATGCCATGCGAAATGGCATTAGAGAGAAGTTCAATCAATGCGCTATACTTAGTGATGTTGTTCATTGATCGACCAATACATATCCCCCTGAAACTCACTAACTCGCCGCTTGGAGCAAAAATGGCCCAGGCTACAGAAGATAGGTTATGTGTGCTATGACTAGCTCCATCGGCGTACCCAACAAATGGTTCCAAAAAGTCTGACATCTGCAACAAATGCAAAGTGGATTACCTAAAGAAAAATGACAGCTCTAAAAGAAAACAAAAATGAAACAAAACATATATACAAAGAGCTTACTACACTTAATTAAGCATAGTAACTTTTAAGATACAACCCGTTACGGGGCTGCGACAGTGGAATCCCATCATAATCGTCCAGCTCATAGGCTCCCTTTGTCAATAATCGTTTAACAATGTAGGGACCCATCCATAATGGTTCAAACTTACCTGCTCCCAATTTGTCAGAGTCCTAATCGTAGAGCAAGACTAGCTCACCTTTTGAGAAGATACAAGGCTTGACATTTTTGTCATATTGCGCTTTGACACGTTTCTTATGTGCTTCATTAGCCAGCACGATGTCACGATGGGTTTCATCAAGGTGGATTAGATCCAAGAAACGAGCCTCTTTTTAGAAGTTTTGGGAAGTAGATCAATTGTGAGCTTGAGGGACGAGATTTCGCATTGAATTGGTAAGATAGCTTCCAGACCATACACCACCTGAAAGGGCGTAAATCCGGTCGCATTTCTCACTGAAGTTCTATATGCCCACAAAGCTGAGTACAAGATTAAATGCCAATTTTGTTTGCAGACTCCAATCATTCTTTGCAGCATGCACTTAAGGACTTTGTTGGTTGCTTCAACCTGTCTGTTAGCCTACGGATAATATGGAGTAGAACTATCGTGGGACAGTCCTAATTTGGCAGTCAATTCAACCATCATTTGATTGCGAAAATGTGATCCATGATCTGTGAATATAGCCTTTGGAACACCAAATCTAGAAACTACATGATTAAAAAAGAAAAGAGAAGTCGTTTCGCCGCTGTTGTTTAATGTAGGCATCACCTTGGCCCATTTTGTAAAATAGTTGACTGCGACTATAATATACCCATGCTCGCCGGTCGAGGTGGGGTTACATGTCATTAAATCAATGCCCCATTTAGCGAATGGCCCAACAACAACTACTAGATGCAGTGGTGTAGGTGGTAATCTGGTTTTGTGATAAAAAATTTGACAAGCATGGCAACTTCTGACTGCAATTACGCAATCTTTGAATATAGTGAGCCAGAAGTAACCTGCTCATAAGATCTTTTGTGCAGTAGCGTAACCAGATAGATGTCATGCACAAGCACCTGAATGAAAATCATTCAAAACTTTTTCCGCCTCCTCATGCGTGAGGCACCTTCGTAGAACTGTATCGATACCACGACGGTAAAGCGTATCACCAATTATCAGGTAATTTTTGGCTTGGTATCGAGTACGTTGTTGTTTAGAGCGAGAGGTGCTAGGCCTAAAAGTTTAGGTTTGAAGATAGAATAGTATATCTCCATACCACGGATCGCTTGACGATATCAGAAACAGAGTCTCATCCACGATTGATGCTTTAGATGTTAAATCATTGGATGATGATGGAAGGTCACAAAGTAACTCTGCGAAGACGAGAGACTTCTTTGATTTGGATTTGGTGAATTCTAGATCAAACTCTTGCAAAATGGCTATCCATTTGCAATATTTTCCCCCTAGTAATTGACATGATAGAATGTAGGTCATAGGGTTGCAATCTGACAAAATGGTAGTCTTGCGAAAGAGAACATAGTGTCGAAATATCTGTACTGCTTGAATGGCTACTAAAGCCAGCTTTTCAACATAAGAGTACTTGTTTTCTATATCATTAAGGTTGTGACTTAAATAATATATAAGATGTTCAATTACATTATCTTCTTGCACTAAAACCATGGCGATGGTTGTATCTGCAACGACGAGATACAGGTTAAAGTCTTTTTGATAGTCAGGAGCATACATTAATGATGCTTTTATCAGGGAACCTTTTAAAGCATCAAAGGAAGCTTGCGAAACCTGATCCCAGTGGAAGGGTACTCCTTTTTTCAATAGACGTGTATAACCTTTAGCCAGTTTGGCATAATGTGGAATGAACCTCCTCAGAAAGTTAGCTTTCCCTTGGAGTTTCTGAATCTGAAGCAAATTTGAAGGTGGAGGCATGTCAAGGATTGCCTGAAGCTTAAATGGGTCGAGTCAAATTCCATCCTTAGAAACTACGAAGCCAAGTAATCAACTAGAACCAACACAAAACACACACTTGTGGGGATTGAGTCGTATCTTGTAGTGTCAGCAACGTAGAAATATGGCTCTCAAATGCTGCGGATGATCAGTCCGCAAATGAGATGGTAGATCATCGAGATATGGTTTAACGATGTGTTTGATTTCATGGAAGGCATACTTCATTGCCCTCTGAAAAGTTGCCCCAAGTTTCTTCAAACTGAAAGGTAGTTTATGATATGTGAATGTGCCCCACAGACATATAAATGCAGTTTTCGACTGGTCCTGTGGGCAGATATTGATTTGATTGTATCCGAAAAATCCATCCTTGAATGAAACGATCTCGCATCTGGCACATTCGTCAATTATCTGGTCGATGAAGGGTGTAGGATAGTTTTCTTTTGGACACGTTTGATTTACATCCCTATAATCGATGCATACTCTAATTTTTCCTTGCTTTTTCATCATAGGAACAATATTCGATACCAAATCAGTGAGAGGAACAGGGTAAATGAAACTAGCATGCAAAATTTTTTCAACTTCTGCCTTAACAGCAGTGGCTTTCTTTGGATGGACCGATCGAAGCTACTGTCGTACTGGTTTGACATTTGGATACATCTTGATTTCATGTTCAACAATTCTTGAGTCAACGCCTGGAATTTCTTTGTATGGCCATGCAAATACATTTATGAATTCGCGAAAAAGAGCGTAGTAAATTTCCAGTTGTGATGGAGAACATGATTTTCCAACATAAATATTCTCTACAAAATTAGGTTTGGTCGAGATATTGATGGTGATAGTTTCTTCAATATTGGACAGATTTTGCTTGGAATCCACTGTATTTACAGTATTTGACAGAAAATAAAAAACTGAAGGATGATTAAGGTCGCTTAAATAATCTTCATTGTTATCTTGAAGGTGGGAATGATGGTGGTGATCTTCCCATGGTGTCTCTCCTATCATCATCAACTAGATGATTCCTTCGTATGTATAATGTATACGAGACCAAGGATCGGAAGAGGTACCATACTCTAGAGACCTATCTATCCAAACACTCGCTGAGTGCTGATTTGGGTTTGCTACCCAGGCCCAGAAAATTAATTGCTACAAAGATTCTATGGGGCTTGGGGGAAACAACTCGCGGTGATCCACACTATCAAAATGGTCAAAGCTCTTCTTAATCTTAGATGATGTAGAAGATATCATACGATAGATTTCCACTGTGGCCACCTTCGCAAGTCCAGTTGGTGGCAGGAGGGAAAAAGTACCCATTAAGGATGGGTCTTTCAGGAGACCTACTCTGACATTTTGAAGCGATTGAGAACTTCCATGGATCAATGGAATGCTTCCAGTAGCTTGGGAACTGTTTGGAAGGTCAATGATTGTAATTCCGCCTTGGAAGGGAAATTAAATCTTTCTAAAATATGTAGACACAATGGCAACCATAGCATAAATCCAGGGCCTTCCTAGTAAGATATTGTAATCAAGGTTTCCATCAATGACCTCGACTTCAATCTCTATTTTCTTTCCCCCCAGTTCAACTTGCAAGTTACTTAAAATCCCATATGGCGTGTATGTTCTTCCATCAAATGCTTCTAATATCGTTGATGATCATGACAAGGGTGGTGAACCTAAAGTTTTCCAGCAACTCATTGACATAATGCAGGTAGATGCCCCCTCATCAATGATTGTTTGATGAACAATTTTATTGAGGGATTTTACCTGTATAAGGAAAGCGAGTTGGGCTGGTCATTGAGGTGCGTATCCTTTATGGTTAAAGGCCACAAGATTGGAATTCGCTGGATCAATCCCACCTATTGTTGATAACAAAGGCTGCTTTTGGGAGGAGCAATTATGCAGTACTTCAAGTGTCGACATAGCGGATGGCGATTAAGCCAGATTCTCCAATATATTATAATTCTGTGTAGCTCAAGCACGAGGATTAAATGTCGATTTATGTACGACTCCCTTTGGCGGCTTTATAGTTAATTCAGGAATAACTGGTGGAACAACTTCTGGCGAAGTCGTTGTCGAACTACTAGGTTGATCTGTAGCCTAGTTATTTAATGATGTTGGATTCCCGTAATCTTTGTTCCTTGTCGATATCAAAGCATCATTTTTCTGTTTTGAGATGGATAACATAAGAAATTGGGATGTGGAAGCATGATCGATAGCAACCATATTAGTTTCTGGGTTCGGAAATGGATCAGTCAACACCATTGAGGTATTTGAAGTTGGTCTTTTTACAAACTCCTAAAATCAAGAAAAATCAAGATGAGGAAGTTTGATGGCAAGGATCCGGTAAATTGGATACGTCAGATGGAGCAATATTTAATAAGCCTAAAGTGACAAGTGCTCAGATGGACCTTTTCTTTTAAGGAGTCGAAAAGGAACGAAAGTGATTACTATGGAAATCTAGACAGAGGGATTACCAAACCAATCGCAAAACTGCAATATACACCTTGGTGATAAATTAAAGAGAAATTACCAAGGAATTATGTACGACAGTCAATCTTCCCGAATGCTGTGTTTAGTGCATTGCGATCGATAGGGCGGCAGACACAACTTCCTATGGATAAAGGATATAAGCCTATTGTGGTCTCCCAATATATACACAACGGTATGGGGAGCACAAGTCTGTGCTAGCACTTGTCGTATCAAAGAGGAGGAATCACCCAACCTTTGATGAAAATGATAGTTACTAGTTTTTACGACGCCGGAACACGTCTGTAGCCTAGACCTCTAGATGTGTTGCGTTAAGTTCCAAAGCATTGTTAGGTTCATTGAAATTTATTTTAGAGTTAATCTTGTTTAATAGTTTGCCTTTCAATGGTTCACTGCGTGATGTCGATTTGAAATTCCTAAAAATGCAATCTACAATGATAAACAATCGTTGTTTATTTTGAGCAATGAAAATCCTAGCTACTAGGGAAAGAGGATTCAATTCTTTCAAACAAAGAGCAAAGAGCACACGCTAATCCACTTTTCCTAAATCATTTTTCACACACAAACTAAATGAAAATGCAAATGCATGTATTTGTTTTTCATTCCCCTTAATGTGAAAAATTCCAAAAAGGAAAACTAAGTATAGCAAAGATATGAAACATTTTACTCAAAGCGACATTTTCAACAATTTCTTTTTCAAAATAGAAAGGAAGACTAAATGACACTTTTCAATTTCGAATGGAAAATGCTTTCGACACTTCAAGTATTAAAAAATCAAACCAAATACATGACAAAAATCTCAATTGACTATCCAGGGAAGGAAGAATCAATGACACTTCTCTTTTTGACACAAAACGACAGTTACAACACTTTTTGTACCAAAACGACAAATCGATTTAAGCAACTTTTCAACAAAGGATTGTAAATGATGGACAAATACATAAAAACATTTACTAATCCTAATCAATGGAGGCTGATCTATGTGATGCAAGAAGGCTTCAGTAATGAGACACTGTTCATAAGCAGTAAATCAACTAAATAGAGCTGAAAACAAGGACAAAAACCCCAAATTTCAAGAATGGAAATAGATTTAGTCAGTCATCACACTTGGGCTTCACAGAAATAGGGATGAATCGCACCTACAACACTCGAGAAGTATGATGCATATTGGTTGACAGTGACAGACAGTGCGATGGGCCAAGGAGCGCAATTGAAGTGGGTTTTGGCTCAAGTTTGCAGTTGATCTCAGTGAGTTAAGTTGAGCTATGATGGACAGTAAAGAGAAAAGTATAGAGGAATGATCTTGAGAGGTTGCTAA
>APFE030776593.1:46717-61278 GCA_000404065.3 Pinus taeda
TAGGGGTTGAAGAGCCCTACTTTATCGACATATAATATTGGTGTTGAAGTGCCGAAATATGTCTATAACACATGCCAGTAGTACACTCTCAGGAAGTGTGGATGGTGATAGAGACAACATTGAGCTCAGTCTAGTAGAGGAGAGAAAATCAGGATTTCAATTAAGAAATGAGGGGAATACAATATTTTTGTGTATGTGCTAAAGAGAGTGGAACAAAGTGTGCAAAAGTTGAGTAACTAGCCCAAGTGTTGAATTGAAGTAGAGTCCTGCAGAGAGCCTTTACAATAGAAGGTTGAGAGTAGAGTATATATGATTGAGAGCAAAAGGATGAGTATATTGTGCTGCTACAGAGTGAGCAGAGGATAGGGTGCTATTGTGTGAGGTCGAGAGAGCTTGTGGAGCAGTAGAGGATTGAGGGCAGAAGTATGATACTGTAGTTAACTAGATTGGTATTTATCTATATATGTATTTTCCCCAGTTTTTAGTTTGAAAATTGTATCAAAAGTAGAGCAGTGTCTAGAGCAGGTGGTGTCCTACATTCATAAGAGGCTGGTGCCTCTTAGAAAATAGGCGCTTGCTATATTAAGGGGTTTGGTGCCTCATGTGAGTGGGTGATTAGAAACAAATTGATGTAATTAAGTAGGTGCTTAATTTATATCATAACAAAAAACATATTTGTGGTTTTCTCCCTTAGGGTTTCCACGTAAAAATACATGTGTCAATATATGTATGGTGCTCATGTGATGGATTGTATGTACATGTGAATGCCTTATCATGCTACTCATTTGTATTGTGTATGAATACTCTCATAAGTAACTTACAATAGAGGAAATAACTAAAGACTTATTCATAAAAAAATTTAAGAACCTCACTATTACTGATTCACCCCCCCCAGTAATTCCTTATTCCAAAAATTAATATCAGAGCCAAGTTCCTTTAGGAACAGTGTAACCACTGGAAGGTAGATCCATAATGAATTATGTCTAAGCAAGAGATTCAAGAGGTTTACTCAAGAAAAATACCAATATTTGATGGGACAAACTATGCCTTTTGGAAAGTAAGGATGGAAGTATATCTTATGTCCCTGGGAGTAGATGTTTAGACCTCCATACTAATAGATTATGATGTCCCTAATGTTCCTCCCACTGATGCAGATGGAAAAAAATTGTATGGAAATAATGCTAAAGCCAAGAATTCCATTCTCTTTGGCCTTAATCAATCCAAACATGTAAAGTTTGTGCATTGCAAGCGTGCCAAGGATGTGGGTGAAGCTCAATAAGAGTCATGAAGGAGATGATAAAGTCAAGTAGGCCAAAATTCAAACCTTCAGAATGAGGTTTGAAGCTTAAAAATGAATGAAGAAGAAAGTATAGAAAAATACTTTGTCAAAGTTTATGAAGTAACCGATATGATTAGAGGAATCAGTGAAGAGGTCAAAGAAGATATAATTGTTCAGAAGGTCTTAAGATCTCTACCCATGAGATTTAATGCCAAAGTCTCTACCATTGAAGAGATGGTTGGCTTCTCAAGATGGATCAGTTTCTTGGTACTCTCATAACCTATGAGATGATAGTAGGAAAAGAGAATTCTGAACCCATGGAGGAAACGTTCAAACTGTCCAAGAAGAACAAGGGGCACAAAGACCATCAAGATTTTTCCAGCTATGAATCTAATCATGGTATGACTCAATTTTCCAGCAAACTAAAGTGTGGATTAGGAAAGTAGAAAGGGAATATGCCCTTTAAATGATTTGACTGTGGAAGAGTTGGACATTTTTCGTCAAAATTCCCTTACAAGGAAAGTACAGAAAAGGAAGATGATAAGAAGAAGCTCTTCAAGAAAAAGGGGCTCTATTCCAAAGAGGATAGATCAGCACTAGAATCAGGCAATGAGAACTCTTCAGAAAAAATTCAAATGAGTATTTACTCATGGAATTTGATGCAGACTCCAAGAAACAAAATATTATTGACTTTGAAGAGGAAGAAGAAGAAGTAGGAGTAGTGTACTTTGCATGGGAACTCATCAATTCTCTTGATGAGTTAAAGAAGGTCAGGAAAAGGAATAGGAAGCTAAAAGAAAAACTGCAATGTGCTGAAGAAGGTATGTAGAATTTAGATAATGAGGAGTTTGTTTATCAAAAATAAAAACTTGGAGAAGGCTTTAAAAGAAAATATAGTTTATCCCTTCTACTAGAAGAAAAACAACATGTGAGAAACTAGAAGAAGAGAACAAACATTTAAAACAAGAGTTGTTCAAGGTGCAGAAGGAAACAATCACAAAATCATGCAAAGATGAAATTATGTCCTTGAAATTCAAATTAGAAGAAGCTAAATGAAAGGAAGAAGCTCTTCATGATTTGATCCATGAATGGTAAGAAAATTGTCAGAGTCTCGAGGTAGAGGTCGTTTCCCTAAGAATAGATCTTGAGAGAGTGGAGATCGAGAAAGGTATAAATGAAAAATTTGTAGAAGGAACAATAAGTCTTGATCAGATTCTAAACAGTCAAAGGTTTTCAGGAAACAAAATAGGTCTGGGATACTCTAGAACACATGGATATTTTATGGGAAGGATAAACTTCAGGTCCACAAGATTTGAGGAACCACAAAGCTATGCAAAGATGCTTCAATAAATAATCGATGAAGACAAAATGGAAACAAGGAAAAAAGGAGATCATCAATGGAATAATAACTTCATCCACCCCAAGGAGCCACCCCAGCGAAGAATGAATCAATCAGCCAGACAACAGAGGTACCTTCATGCATAAAATCATAAACCTTCCAACAATAGGTACACTTACTTTTATGGTTATTGTTATAAGTGTCACATCTTTGGACATAAGGTTGTTGATTGTAGAATGATCAAAGTTGAAAGAGATGAAAATCCTAGATATAATAAGTATCAAAATTTTATATCTCAAAAATCTCCTCTTAGAGATCGAAATTCCTTCTCTCCGCTGTTAAGTGATTGTGAATGTTTCAAATGTAATATTTTTGGACACATGGCAAGTGATTGCGGAAGCGGGTTTGAGTACCCATCTAAGTCCCATAATATTTTTCAACCAACTTCTCAAAAGTATAAGGATAATTCAAAATGAAAAACTGAAAAGAGCATGCACTGTGGACTTTCTTTATCAACACATAATCAAGAGAAAAACTGGTATGAGGATAGTGGTTGTTACAAGCATATGACTAGGGATAAGAGAAAATTCTTGTTGCTAAAAGAAAAATACAGAGGGAAAAATGTCACTTTTGACAAAAATGCCCCATCAAGAAATAATGGTAAAGGCATACTCAATCTTGACCAAAATATGAAAGCCCAAATTGTGTTGTATGTGGAAGGTCTCAAGTACACCTTGCTTAGTGTAATCCAGATGTGTGATAATAGCTATGGTGTGACCTTTCGATCCAAGGATTATGAGATCCAAAATGAGAAAGATGGAAAGCTGGTGGGAAAAGACATCATAACTCACAATAATGTATTTGTGTTTGATGACTCCAGAGTAAACTATTATGTAAGCAAGACGGATGAAGCACGATTGTGGCATAGGAGACTTGGCCATATTATTTTTGACAGTTTGATAAGAGTCAGCAAGCTGGGAGCTATGAGAGGTTTTCCAAGATTATCAATGCCTGATAATTCAATCTACAAGTCATGTTAATCTGGTAAATATACTAGGACTCATTTCAAGACAAAAGAGCTCTCTTCATCTAGACCACTGGAGCTAATTCACACAGATATTTGTGACCCACTAGAGTAAAAATCCCAAGAGGAGAAAGGGATTTGATGTTTCTCATTGATGATATTACCATGGCCATTTGGATCGTTCTCTTAAAATAAAAATGAAAAACACTTAAGAATTTAAAAAAAATTAAAGATTAAGTAGAAAATGGGAAAGATATAAAGATAAAATGCTTAAGATCAGATAGAGGAGTAGAATACACTTTAAGAGAGTTTGAAGAATTCTTTGAAGAGCATGGCAGTAGGAGGCAATATTCTGTGGCTATAACTCTACAACAAATTGGAGTATTTGAGAGAAAGAACAGAACAATCCAGGAAATAACCTGAGCTATGTTGGATGAAGCAGATGTACCCCACATATTCTAGGGAGAACCAGCACAAGCAACAATGTACCTATCAAACATAACACAACTTAGACCTAATAATGGTAAAACTCCCTACGAGTTGTGGAAGGGAAGACCCGCACAAGTTAAACACTACAAAGGTGTTTGGGAGTAAATTATTTGTCAAAAGGAATGATAAAAATCCTGGAAATTTTGATTCACGTGTTGAAGAGGGTATCTTACTTGGGTACTTTTTTCGAAGTAAAGGATACAAGAGTTACAACAAATGGACAAAGAGGATTGCATTGATGTAGTAGTAGATGAAATAAATTCACAATCTAAATCATCCAAAGGGAACATGAACTCACATGAAGAAGAAATTCAGACATTAGGCCCTTAGATCAAAATGAAATAGATTCAAATAATGAATAGGTGGAAACGAGCAAAACTCCAAGGCTAAAAACACCTTCCAGGTATGTACAAAAGGAACATCTTGAGAGTCAAATTATTGGAGATCAAAGACATGGTGTTCAAAGCAAGAGGAAATTTGTTGGGAGTTCAAGTTATGCAAATATTTCTCTACTATCTCAGATTGACCCTAAATATCTCATCCGGGAAAGTGAGGACAAGTTATGGGTGAGAGCTATGAATGAATAACTTGACCAAATTGAGAAGAATGACACTTGGGAGCTTGTTCCAAGAACCAAAGAGAAAAATATCATAGGAAAAAAATGGGTTTTCAAAAACAAGCTAAATGCGTAGGGTCAAGTAATTAGGAACAAGGCTCATTTGGCTTGTAAAGGGTATGCCCAGATAGATGGGGTAGATTTTGAGGAAACCTTTGCCCAAAAGTGAGACTAGAAGCTATTAGAATTTTTCTTGCCTTTCCTAGTCATAAAAATATCAAGGTATATCAGATAGATGTGAACTCTACATTTATCAATGGAGATATGGAATATGAGGTTTATATTGAGCAACCAGAAGGATTCATGCTCATCGAAGAAAAAGGGTTTGTGTGCAAACTAAAAAATGGCTTATATGGACCCAAACAGGCTCTTAGAGCTTGGTATGCAAGACTAGATAGATACATTCAGCAATGAGTCTTTAAGAAAGGTAGTATAGACAATAATCTATACATAATGTCTGAAGATGATCATATACTAATTGCAGTTGTGTATGTGGACAACATAATCTTTGGCAGTGATCTAGAAAAATTGGGGCGTTAATTCACAAACTGTATGGATACAGAGTTCTAGATGTCCATGATCAGAGAACTTTCCTTCTTCTTAGGGCTACAAATTTCTGAGTTAAAAAATGGGGTATTTATATCCCAATCCAATTACCTATGAGAAACTCTGAAGAAGTTTTGGATGGAATATTGCAAGCCAATTAACACTCTTATGGTTACAGACTACAAATTGTTCAAAGAAGATGAGAAACCACTGGTAAATTAAACTAAGTACAAATAAATGATAGGAATATTGTTGTATCTCACAACTTCGAGACCAGACATCATGCAAGCAGTGGTTCTTATGGCCAAATTTCAAGATTTTCCTCATGAAAGTCATGTCATCATTGTCAAAAGGATTTTTAAATATCTTCAAGGAACAATTGATTATGGACTATGTTATGCTATAAGCAGAGAGTTTAATTTGAAGGCTTATATTGATGCTGATTGGGCAGGCAATATTGATGACAGGAAGAGCACATTTGGTGCAAAATTCTTTTTGGGAAACTACTTAGTGTCCTGGGTCATCAAGAAACAAAACTCCAATTATTTATCCACTGTTGAAGCAGAGTATATTGCAGTTGATACTTGTTGCTTGCAAATTCTATGGGTGAATTAGACCTTGAAGGACATTAAGGTAGAGTTGACCGATCCCATTCCAATCATGTGTGATAATACAAGTGCCATAAATATCTATAAGAATCCTGTCATGCACTCAAATACCAAGAACATCCCTATCAAGTTCTATTTCGTAAGAGAGTAGGTTGCAGTTAATGTTGTTCGACTTGAATATGTGGCCACTAAAGACCAAATTGAAGATATATTTACTAAGCCACTAACAAGATAACCCTTTGAATATCCCAGGAAATAGATAGGAGTTGTGAATCCTCCTCCAAATGACTCAATTATAATATGTGTGAGTAGCTACTCAGCATGTGGGATCAATTCAAAAGTAGGCTGCAGTGGTTTAGGGGGAGTATTCAAGGGCATCATTTTCCATTGATGCGAAAGGGGGAGAAGATTATTGGTGCATTAGAGAAGAAAAAAATGAAGAAGACCATGCCTGGTTTCAGGGGGAGCTTATGTTGTTTCCACCAATTCTAAAGGGGGAGATTGTTGGACAATTGACATTGTCTGGATGGCTAGTGGTTGCAAGTGCATTGCCATTGATGTCAACCAGATCAACATAGAGGTATGTGGCAGTGGATGCTAGTATTGAAAAGCTTGATTTGTCAAGCTTAGAGGGAGTCCTATGGTTGATTCAATCTCTCGTAGAGAATCACCATAGTAAAAGGCTTATTGGAGAAGCCATAAAATGATGACTATGGTGGTTGGGAGTCCAGGATTCCAAGCACAAGAGAAGGGCCAAGGTGAAAATAACAACAAAGAGTTTATAGCCATTTCTAAAGTAGCAAATGGTTTCAAATCCTACATCATACCTTCTCCACTGAAAAGGACTCTGAAAGATATTTCCAACGGTGTGTGGAAGTCTGCAAATGGCCTTATGAATAAAAAGTTATTGATTTCTAAAGTTAGGATCTTGAAGTCCTAAGTAGGCTGAAATATCGGAGCAAGCTGGCATTTCGGGACCTCAAGAGTATAAAATTCAAAGGGTTGGAGTTTCAGCAGCCAATTCTTGGAACCTCATATCAGAAAGGCTGGAATATCAGACCTCAATGGTTTATTTACTTGGTGGTTTATTAAAAAGGAACCCAATATTCGAAGGGATGAGCTAGCAGAACACCAAAAAGTTGAATATCAGAGCAGGTGAGAACCTCAGAGGTTCGGAACTTCAGAGATCGGAATCTCGTAAGTTCTTAATAATTGATTTCCTTTGAAAGCGCTGAGGGTTGTAGGAAATAAGAATTGCACAGGAATTCATTAAAAAACTAGGGATCAAATGACCCTTTCTCTCTCCTCTAATATGACACATCGAAACAACTTATTGGCCCCTCAGGAGATGACATGGCATATGATATCAGCATGATGTGGCAATACGGAGGACACGTGGCAATCAGTTTTGACATTTTTGGGTGGCCCAATAGGGAAAATCCAAGCGACAAGTGTCACCTCTAAGGAGATGCCACATGGGATTGATGACATCAACATGAAATCATCTCAAAGTTCAGTATATTGGAGGATGTACATCTCATAACTCCCATGCAAATGATATTTGAAAAGGTTAAAATGAAAGGGGCTCTGATGTAAAGTGGAAATTAGTCATGGGGACCCAAAGAGCAAAGTCTGTAGAGTGGGGCTAGCACCTAAGGGATATGGAACATATCGGAGGTTGGATTTCTCATAACTCTTGTGTAAGTGCATTTTAATAAAAAATACAATATTTAGGGGCTTTCTATGTGGTGGAGCTTGGTTTAGAAAGCTAAAGGAACCAAGGGCATAGAGAAGGCCTAACACCTAAGTGCTATGGAAGCATATAGGAGGTCAAAGACCTCATTTCTCCTTTTGTAATTGAAATTTGGAAAATATGCCATACTAAGGGCTTCCGATTATTGATTGACATTTGGTTGTGAAATCCTAAAGAACTAAGGTCAGAGAGAAATACACAAGGAGATAGGCCCTTGGCTGGATCCTAAAAGGCTTAGCACCTAAGTTCTATATTGACGGTCATAGGAAATAATCATATGTGAAAGAAAATGATAATGGGGGCTAAGCAGGAAGGGGCTAAAGGCATCGAATTTTTTTGATATCGTAACACCTCACTAAATAAAGTTAGGATATGTTAAGGCTCATATATTATAGTATATAGTGTTAAAGGATGAATCAATCGATTACTAGAGAGTAAATGCGTGCAAAAGAGTTGGTGTCGAAGGAGTAACGGTGACTACAGAGATTGCTGGGTCAAGGCGTTGACGACCACAATTCTCAAAAAATAACTGCTAGGATTGTCTCAATATTGAAACAAAGCCATATCTAGTCTCCTGTGCACACATTATAGAAATAAATGAAGAAAAGAGAATGCAAGCTGAAGTACAATCAAGCTTTGTGAGCCATGAATAAGCATGGGGAGTCTCATTGGAGTGTGTAGGTGGACTGAGATCAAATTCTCGTCATGGAAAATCACATAAGGAGTTAGTGAAGTGAACAAAGCCCATTCTCATGTTTTAATGTAGTGACAAAATGTGTGAAAAGAGACGCAACAGAAGAATGGAGTGCCATGCCAGGAGTACACTGTCGGGCAGTGTGGATGGTGACAAGACAACGTTGAGCTAAGTGCAGTAGAGGAACAAAACTCATGATTTCCATTGAGCAATCAGGGGAATACATTATTGTTGTGTATGTGCTGAAGATAGTTGAGCAGAGTGTGTGAAAGTTGAGAAATTGACCCAAGTGTCGAACTAAAGCAGAGTGTTGTAGAGAGCCTTTGCATTAGAAGGTCGAGAGCAGAGTAGATGTGGTTGAGAGCAGAAGGATGAGTACAATGTGCTACTGCAGAGTGAGCAGAGGATATCGTGCTACTATATGAGGACGAGAGAGCTTGTGGAATATTAGAGGACCAAGAGCAGAAGTATGATATTGCAATGAACTAGAATGGTATTTATTTATATATGTATTTTCCCCTATTTTTAGTTTGAAAATTGTATGAAATGTAGAACAATGGATAGAGAAGGTGGAGGCCTACATGTAGAAGAGGTTGGTGCCTCTTGAAAAGTAGGTACTTGCTATCTTAAGGTGGTTGGTGCCTCCTATGATTGGTGCTCACAAAATAATTGATGTAATTAAGTAGGTGCTTAATTTACATCACAACAACAAACAATTGGTGGTTTTCTCCCTTTGGGTTTCCATATAAAAATACCTGTGTCAATATGTGTATGCTGCTCATGTGATGGATTGTATGTACATGTGAATGAATTATCTTGTTGATCATTTGTATTGTGTATGAATACTCTCATAAGTAACTGACAGTAGAGGAAAGAACTAAAGACTTATTCCATAAAAGTTTTAAGAACCTCACTATTACTGATTCACCCCCCCTCTCAGTCATTCCTTATTCCAACATTCCTTATCCTTTTCGTACTCCTCTTGTTCAATGTACCATTTCACTTCTTTTTAAACAGATCTTGTACTCTGATACCATAAAGGTGCAACTAAACTTAGCTTTGGTCACCTTACTCAAATTTCCCTTCTCTATTTTCACTAACCACATTTTTGAATCCCCATCACTTGAGTCTAATCTTTATCAGTCTACTTATTGATAAATTTTCTACAAGGGTGTGCAATAGAAAATAGTTTTTTGATATGATAATTACTACCTAATGATCTTTAATCAATTTATCTCATGCAATGGATATCACTGAGCAATTATACATAGAAAATGTCAACATTAAATGCAACGAAAAGATTAAAGATGATAGAAATATGATCATGCATATTAGAGACAATAATTTTACCTTGGGAGAAAAAATAACAACCTTTCTTAATGAGAAATTATTCTTCATCTAGGTTTACAAATCAACATCTTTTATCTAGAAAGTTGTGCCAATATCCAAGTCAAAATACTAGTCAAAATTACTCAAATTTCAGCTATTCAATGTTGGTCAAATGCTGCTCAAACTAGTCAAACAAATCAAAAATCAATGTTGGTCAATGTTCTAGTCAAATAAGATTTTGGTATTTGCAACCATGCGGTCCTTTATCTTGCTGCTTTATAACTTGGTCTCCTTCATGCTTCGCTATGGCTCCTTGCTACCCTCTTCTACATAAGAATAGTCCTTTTCTCTACAGGTGCAACTGCCAAAGAGGCATTATAAAGATGGAGAAAAAATTCACTTTCTTGGTGGAGAAAATGCGATGTCACATCATCTACATATACTACTTGAATAGGGGTAAATTAACCCAAGGGACACGTGCTTTCATTGGTTGGGCTGACTTGGTACCCCAAAAATATTTTTTAAATTTCTTAGGCTAACTTGGAGACTTCTTTGGCATGAAGGAATACCTCTTGATGTTACACAAAAATAAACAATCCCTCTTAGTGAGGGAGGTATTCTCCTTAGCTGCAACACATTTCCCCTTAGTTGAAATTTCTCTTCCATAAGAAAAGTTCATGAGCTTTCTATGATGATGCATGTTTATGTATCACTTCATCCCGGAGTAGGAAATGTGGCTCTTCACATGAAAATCTATAGATCATTCCATCATGGAGAAGGAAATGTGAGTATCATGGGCCATTTATCACAGCCCAAATCGGCGTGGCCCAACCAAAGTACTTTATGGCTCCTCAGGTAAATGTATCAATCTCCTATGGTGAAATCAACATCACCTAGCCAAGTCGTTCATGACATCTCAAGAGAGAATTTGACCCTGGAATTCACCCTTAGCCAAATTAGCATGGCCCAATCAAATTCCTTTATGGCTTCTCAGATGAATTTCATACATATCATCTTGTCAAATCAACATTACACAACCAAGTCCTTCTGGATTCTTAGGAGAAGATCTGTCTAATCCTGCAATTTTCCTTTGCCATTCACCCCCGGTCAAATCAGCATGACTCAACCAAATTCTTTCATGGCTACTCAGGTGAATGTTCCCATCTCCCCTGGTCAAATAAAAATTATACAACCAAGTTCATCCAGATTCTCAAGAGATGTTCTGACTAATCCTACAAAGGCATCAACACTCCTTCTCAACGAGGGATACATTCCACATCACACCAATCTTCTGTATAAAAGCATACAAACTTCTATCAAGACAGAGGCTTGGTGGGAATGTCTGCAATCTACTCTTCTGTAGATATGTACTAGTGATCCATTTCTCCTTTGTACACCATGTCTTAGATGAAGTGACTTGATCAAATAGTCCTGTAAGAAGTTTATGAAGCCACACTATTTCACAACTTGCAAGATAGGCTACAATATTATTTGCCTCTGTTGTACTGAGTGCGACAAAAGTTTGCTTCTTGGTACACTAGGATATCATAGTTGATCCCAAGCTGAAGCAACACCCCGAGACACTCTTTCTATCCTCTGCACTCTCGGTCCAATCTGAATCAATATATCCTTTCATGCTCACTTCATCACATGAGACATATCTCAAACCATATCCAACTGTAACACGTAGGAACCTCAACACATGATTTCTTGCAACTCATTGTACATGCGTCAGCTCAACCATAAACTAGCTTAGGGTGCTCATTGCAAAGAAAATATCATGCCTAGTGTTAAGCAAGTACATCAAGGATCAGTTAACAACTTGTACATAATGGGATCCACCAAATTTAAATCTAAAGTGGATCCAATGAACTTTTTCAGATTGGTTACCATAGTTGTAACCATGGACTTGTAATCCATTATCCAAATCTTCTCAAAATGTGAATAATGTAGTTCCCTTGTTTGAGGGAGATCTCTTTAGGTCTCTACCACACCTGTAATCTCAAGAAATAATTCATCAGACCAAGATCCTTCATCTCAAACATCGAGGCCAATTCCTTCTAACACTAATGCAGATCCATTTGTGGTAATCCACGCTACTCCATTTGTCACATAATCAAGTACTTCAGCAACTGCTACTCCCTCTGTCACTTAAGCATACTCTTATATATGATATGGTCCCTTCATGGAAGGCATATAACTCTTAGATATCTCCTGTCTCTGAGAATCTAACAATCTCAACTCATGTCATCCTCTTGGAAGGTTGTTCTTTCCATTCTTCTTGATTGTCTGCTCCCTCGGAAATAGAATTCATTTAGAATGGTCATAGGCGTCCTATAAATCTATACAATTTCTCCCTTTCAAACACTAATCACTCTTATTGATTCTATGCTCAAGCCATTTGGTCATACAAGAACTTTACCATTTGGTGATTATAGCAAAAATTTCAAAGTAGTGCACTCCCTCTTACTAGGGGAACCCTCTTACAACAAACTTTTCTTTGTACTTCTTGATGATATCATTTACTACATGAATCATTGCCTTGTCAGCCTTGAAGATGTACCTAAAAATATCATTTAGGAGGCCATAGAAGAAAAATCATAACAAATAAACATATAAGGACAAAAGGGTGACAAAAAGTAAAAACTAATAATAATCAAGGCATAAAAAAATATGATAGAAAGTACCTATCTCTTGATTAAGGAAGAAATTGTTGAGGATTGTTAATTCCTTTTCTCACAAATCCATGACTTCTTCTGAGGTGGATTCATATCATCATCATAATCAATATTGGTTGTTGATGGATGTTGCTTTCTCTTTCTTTTCTTCTTAGGACAATAAGAGGCATAATGTCCAAAATTATGGCAAATGAAGTACTTGATCTTTGACATATACTTCTTCTTCTTCTCATTAGGTACCAATACTGATACAAACTTAAACAAGAACACAACCAAATATATATATAACCATAAATACAAAGTTTCCACAGAAATAACACTTCATTTCATTAACATCAAAGAACTAAAATATTCTTACATACAAAATGGAAATAAACTAGCTCGGGCGATAGTAGCTTATCTCTGAGAAGAGATTTTGTGACTACATGCCTCTGAATTGTGTTACAATGAGGCTAGAAGGCTTATTTATTATTGAGAAACAATGGAAAACCCTAAAAATCCAAAAACCTAACCTTAGGAGATGAAGTGCCAAAACTATGGGCCCCGTTTGGGTAAATTAGTACGTCAACTTCCTGGGGTCATAACTTTGGCGTATGATCTCTGTTTGACGCGCAAAATACCTCATTAGAAATATCTATCTAAGGACTACAAATTTCGATTGAAAACATCAATTATGGCCTTATGTTTTCCCATTTTCCAAAAAAAACGTCGTTTAGTGCCTCAAAATGGCTCCGGAAGTTCAAGACTTGAAAAACTACCAAAAATAGTAAATTGTGCTACAATTAAGGAAACTAAAAAACTGAAAGAAACTGTGGTGGCGTTCCAAGTGGAATAGTTGGGTGGCCACTAATATCTACCTAGATCATTCCTCCCCTCTTAGGAATAAATGGTCCCCATTGTGTTGAGTGCCTCCATGAGATGGGGAAACTTCTACTGAACTTGGTCCCTGGTGAGCCACTTGTCTTGGTGCAGGAGTTGGCCAACTTTGACAACCTAATATAGTTGAATATTATGTTGGCGAGTATTTTTGATCTGTGTGTCCATGATCCGATCAGTTGTGGCCTGTTCCACGTAGTCTGGGTTTAAGTATGTTGGTGTGAGTAGTTCTATACTGTCTGATCTATCTAGTAGTGGTGGAAAATGTGGTCTAAGATGGCCCAGATTGAATATTGGGTAGCAGAGACATAGAAAAGCGCAACAGTGTAGGCCAAGGAATGGTTGAATGTTGAGCTTGAAATAATTCCCCCTACATCCTTAGTGATGGTGTAAGGCTCATGTTGGAGAGGGAAAAGCTTGCAGTGGGGCCCAATAAGGAACTCCTTTTGCAAATGTAGCCAAACTTTGTCGCCCACCCGGAACTTGTGTGGCACCCGATTCTGATCATGACATTGCTTGTACTTAGCATTGACTCTATCAAATATGTCATGGACCTACTGGTGGATGTTCTGAATTCGCTCAATGAATTTGTTAGCCTTGTCATATTCAGATAGGACATGAGCCAAATTTGTCTAAGTAGCTGCAAATGGTATGACCACATCAATGGGACATAGTGGTTGGAATCCCAACCCCACCTAAAAGGGGTTGTGGTCAGTTGAGCTATGGAGATCTCTGTTGTAGCTGTGCTAGACATAGGGGAGGATTTCATCCCATGTGCATGGATGCTTCGAGTTATACATGCATAGAAAGTGCATGATCATCCTGTTGATGACCTCCGTTTGGCCATTAGTTTGGGGGTGGAAAGTCATCGACTTAGTGAACTTGGTATCCAGCATCAACCAAAGATGTTATGAAACCTGTTAAAGTCAGTCTGGTCAAGTCCTCCGTCAGGGATCAAAACTCTTTATGCATTTCATGATTTGGTGTCCCGCTCCACTCTTCCAGTTGCATTTCACTAGGGACATGCCATGATTTGACAGAGAAAGTCATGCTAGTCGTTTTCCCTCATGTCTGGCCCCTGCTAGTTCAGGTCTTGGTCCATAATCACTGAAATTCATGATAGTCAAGGTCTGATCATATTATAGGACAAAGTCATTTTTTATGATTGTGTCTAGGAAACCATCAAATTGGTCTTTGAAAAACATGTCCATAACAAGCCATGCAGGCCAGGGGGAGACCTTATACAGCTATGGTCCAGAAAGCTTCATCATCACCTGAAGAGACATCGACTCTTCTTCAAAACTCTGTTTTGAAGAAAAGTCAAACAAGG
>APFE030776593.1:61288-85602 GCA_000404065.3 Pinus taeda
TGAAGAGACATCGACTCTTCTTCAAAACTCTGTTTTGAAGAAAAGTCAAACAAGGTCATTTATGACAAAATTTTCCAAAAATGCACAAGTTGATTTTTCAGATGCAGTCATGGTTTCTATGGCCAATTGCCCAGTCACATAGTCCCCACAAAGAAATGCCGAAAATCCCATCATGAGAGCCAAAATTTCAAAGAAAAATGAAAATCAGGGTGTTTTAAAGTCAATAAAAAATGTGCAAAACACAAACATTTGAAAGTGGGTTTTCAAGGAAGAAAAAATCAAACCAATTTCTCTCAAGCCTATATATATACTTGTTGTGGCCCAAAGAAAATCCATTGTGCCATTGAAGACTTGGAGGGACATTACAAAAGGTGGGAGAGCGAAATCGTGAAAGTGTGAGTGTGTGAGAGTTGGTTTGGTAGGCGCGGTGCATACACCTAGGAGCGCGGCGCACACAGAGGGCGCGACGCACACGTAGCCTACCCACCATTCAGCTTTCTTGAGGGCACGATGCACACCTAGCGCGCGGCGCACTGGGCTTGGCACACGACGCACACAGCCAGGGGCATAAAAACAATGCAAATCGTTCCAAATCTCGGTGAAGGCTAGCAAATCAAGAGGTAGGTCCTGTTGACACCTCTCCTCTCTCAAATTTGTCAATGATTTGGTGTGCATAAGATATTTAAATGGTACCCCAAAAGTAAGATCGACCATGAAAAAATCATCAAGAAAAACGAGAAATGGGGCTGCAAAATGTGATGATAAACACCAAGGTTCTGCTCCCCTCCCCTTGTCCCCTCACTCCTCATCGTTCCTGCCTCCATTCCATCATGTTTCCTAAGGAAACCACCCTAAAACTGCAACTAAAACCCTCTCCCCTATTTTTCAAGCAAATTTGGGCGAGTTTACAGTGCACAACGCACACATGAGGTGGCGCGGCGCACTCAGGGCGCGCAGCGCATTGGGAGCCCGGTCATGATGCAAAATCGCCATTGGCACAGTGCATACCCAGCGCGCGGCGCACTGGGCATGGCACACGGCACATAGACTTATAAGCCCAAAAATGTATTAAATTCCCCAAAATTTAGTAAGGCCCATTCAGAAAAAGAAAGATGTTGAAGCACCAAAAAATGATTCAGCTGGTATGCAAAGGAAAGGAAAGGAGGTGGTTGGAGCAGAAAGTAGCAAATCAGCGTTAGCAGAACCAACACATCAGCAAGCTACATCGAAAGAAAAGGAGAGGAAAGAAATCTCGGTTAAAGAGGTGGAGAGGATTCCCACGTTCAATTTAGAGAATGAAATTTCCAAACTAAAAATATCCATCCCTTTGACTGAAATACTGAAGAACAACAGTTATAAAGGACAAGTATCTAAAATGTTAAATTTGGATCCGATGTCATACATGTTGAATGTCGAAGATGATCAGCCTGAAATGATTTTTGGGCCAGCATCAAATGGCGAGTCTCATGACAGCAAGGTGCCACCTTTCTACATCAGTTTGAGGTTGCATGATTTCATTTTACATAATGCCATGTTCGATTCCGGAGCCTCTCACAATCTTATGCCCAAGGCAATCATGGACAAGCTCGGTCTAGACGTCACCCGGCAATATCATGATCTCTATTCATTCGATTCCAGCAGAGTAAGATGTATAGGTCTCATCAAAGACTTGGTTGTGAGTTTGGATCAGCTCCCCATGAAGAATGTATTGATGGATGTTGTAGTGGCAGACATTCCTCCAAGGTTTGGCATGCTTCTTTCTAGGTCTTGGGTAGCGAAACTAAAAGGGACACTACAGCTAGACTTCTCCTATACAACGATCCCAGTATTTGGATAGATGAGGAAATTATATCGGGAACAGAAAATGAAGTACATGATCACAAGCAAGGAGAAACCAATAAATCATCCTATTAACTATGTACATACAGATTTGGAGTCTTTTGTTTTGTATTCAAATAGTTTGAATGATATAGATAGTTAGTTCGTAGAAGCAGATGATATTCCAGAAATAACAGAAAATTTCAGAGAAGTTTTAAAGAAAGAGGAACAAAAACAACAGAACACCGTTGGGCAATCAACTGAAAACAATGGACAACAAGCAGGCAAGGCACAACACACAGATTTCCAGCACTTGCAAGAGGAGGAAGAATGATTGTGGACCATGGATTTTGATGGAGCTGTAGGAAATGATGGCACTGGAATAAGAATTTGGGTACACAGTCCCTTCTCCGCCCCAAACAAGGTCCCTAGTAATGTACGGGTTTGCTCTTACAAGTTTTCTTTTGGATGTTCAAATAATGAAGCTGAATATGAAGCTCCGATTGCTGGCCTGAAAATTCTAAGAAAGATGAACGCTAAGAGGATTTCAGTATATGGCGACTCTGAATTGGTTATCAAGCAGGTCAGAGGAGAATATCAAGCAAAACATCCTAGGATGCGGGCCTACCGTAACGTAGTCCTAGACATTTTGAAATTATTCTCAGAATACACCTTGACATGTGTGCCTCACATACAAAATATCATTGCCGATGCTCTTGCTAAGGCAGCGAGCAGTTTGAAAATCCCAATGAACTCTAGCAACAAATTCGAAATCTATGTCAAACACCGTCCAACCGTTCTAGACAATCAGAGATATTGGCTAGTGTTCCAAGATGATGACGAGATTGAGGATTTTCTGCAAAATAAAGGCAAGTTTAAAGAGACCTCAATTGATGAAGAAAATTATGATGGAAAAGGCAATGGTACAGATGAAATGCAGATCAATGAAATGGACGTGTTGCAGCTGAAGAATAACGTTGTTCCCAAAGGCTTGATGCCTCTAGAAGAACTCTTCGATCAGGATGATGTAGCCCGCAAGCCAACATTGCAGCCAACAGAGAAGGGCGTGGAAGAGGTCAATATCGGGACAACTGCAAATCCTAAATTGGTAAAGTTGTCCAAAGCATTGCCACCAAAGACCAAGGATAAATATATCAGTTTGATGTATTCATTTGCAGATGTGTTTGCTTGGGATTATTTCGATTTAAAGACGTATGACACTAACATAATTCAGCACACTATACCCATTAAGCCTAATCAAAAGCCATTCAGACAAAAGTTGAGAAGACTAAATCCAAAGTTGCTGCCATCTATTGAAAAGGAGATCAACAAGTTGTACAAATCAAGAATCATTGTGCCAATCAGATTTTCAGATTAGATCTCCAACTTGGTACCCGTAAGGAAAAAGACAGGGGAGATTCGCTTATGCATCGATTTCATAAATCTAAACAAAGTCTCATTGAAGGAAAACTATCCACTGCCCAAAATGGACCACATTCTTCAGCAAGTAGTGGGGGCATCTCACATGTCATTGCTTGATGGTTATTTAGGATATAACCAAGTTTCTGTTCATGAGGATGACCGAGACAAGACAGCGTTCACCACTCCATGGGGGACCTTTCATTACGCAAAAATGCCTTTCGGTTTGAAGAATGTGGGCGCCACATTTCAGCGTGCTATGGAATTGGCTTTTGCAAACGAGAAAGATGTCTTTTTGGTGGTGTATTTGGATGATTTGACGATGTTTTCTAAATCTGATGAAGAGCACATGTACCATCTTAAAACTATCTTCCTAAAGTGCAAAAAATATGGCTTGTCGCTGAATCCAAAGAAGAGCTTGTTTGCCATGGAAGAAGGAAAACTACTCGGACACATTATCTCCAAGGATGGCATCCGGATTGACTCGGCACGTGTGCAAGCAATTCAGCAAATAGATCTGCCTCGGAGTAAAAAGGAGATACAATCATTCAATGGCAAGATGAACTTCCTCCGTCGCTTTATACCCAATCTCGCGGAGCATCTAAAATAGATGACAAACATGCTTAAGAAGAACAGCCAAGTGAAATGGACGGAAGAGGCGGTAAAATCTTTCAATTCGGTCAAATTGGCTCTTTCCTCAGCACCAGTTCTAGTAAGTCCGGACTATACTTAGGATTTCATAGTGTTTTCTTTTGCTTCAGAGCATACTATGGCAGCAATATTATTGCAGAAAAGAGAGGGTCATGAAAGACCCATTGCATTTTTCAGAAGAGCTATAAGAGATGCAACTTTAAAGTATAACATCATTGAAAAGCAGGATCTTGCGCTTGTGAAGGCATTGAAAGATTTCCGGGTATATATTCTACATTCTCACGTTCTGGCCTATGTTCCCAACACCGCTGTAAAAGATGTTTTAGTGTAGGCCGATCTGGAAGGAAGAAGAGGCAAGTGGATTGCAGCCTTGCTGGAATATGATATAGAAATAAAGCCCACAAAACTGGTGAAAGGACAGGGGTTGGAGAAGCTAATGGCTGAATCAAACTTGCATGCTTTAGACATAAATTTGATTGCTGCTTTATCTGATAAAAACAATGAAGAAACGCCAATTCAGATATTTGAAATGTTCACTCATTCTCCATGGTATTCTGATATCATATATGTACTCAAAAATTTGTCACCTCCGCCCGGCATGACTAGGAAAAAAGCGAGAACACTTAAGTTGAAGGCTACCAAGTTCTGCGTTCTTAATTCAACACTGTATTGGAAAGACCCCGGTGGAGTTTTGTTAAATTGTTTGGTGAAAGAGGAAGCAAAGCAAGTCATGGAGGACTGCCATCAAGGAGACTGTGGAGGTCACCTCTTTTGGAAGTCAACGACGAACAAAATTCTGAGAGCAGGGTACTATTGGCCGACTTTATTTGCTGATGTATATAAGATGGTCAAACGTTGTCACAAGTGCCAAGTTTTTGAAGGAAAGCGAAAGTTACAACCTCTGCCACTCAAGCCCATAGAGGTGAGTGCCCCTTTTTAGCAATGGGGGTTGGATTTCATTGGCGAAATACACCCCGCTTCTTTCGGACAACATAAATGGATCCTCATAGCCACAGATTACTTCACAAAATGGATTGAGGCGATCCCCACCAGACAAGCCATAGATGCGGTGATCATTTCATTCCTCGAAAATAACATCTTGTCCCGCTTTGGTTGTCTGAACAAGCTGATCATCGATAACGCAGCAGCACTCAAGTCAAAGCGGATGGTAGAATTTTGTCATAAATATCACATTATCTTGGGTCATTCAACTGCCTATCATCCGCAAGGCAATGGATTAGCAGAGTCCTCAAACAAATCATTGGTCAACATAATCAAGAAGATGCTGGAAATGAACAAGAAGAACTGGCATAAAAGGTTGGTAAATGCGCTTTGGGCAGATCGAGTAAGCCAGAAGAAGTCCATAGGTACATCACCGTTTGAGCTGGTTTATGGAGTTGATATGGTATTTCCTTCCTCTCTCGCTGCCCCGGTTGTCAGACTTCTTCAGGAGGCCGACAGCGAAGAAGATCCCATGCAAAGGAGGCTGAATCAAATGGTCCACTTGTAGCAGACCAGAGAAGAAGTCTTCAAGAACACATCCAAATTGCAGGAGAAAATCAAGAAAATATATGATAGAAAGGAAAAGATGGATAGATTTTGGGTGGATGATGTAGTGCTGAAATGGGATGCAAGAAATGAGGAGAAAAGCAAGCACAATAAGTTCGAGAACCTTTGGAAAGGTCCTTTCAAGATCGCAGCATGTCGAGGGCAGAATGCTTTTCTTCTTAGGGAAATAAACAGAGAGGATTGTCCAGGAGGGCCGATCGATGGTCGGCTGTTTAAGCGGTATCACTTCTAAGTTATCAAACGCTGCTTCCACTGTCATTGTAAATACCATTTTATTTCAGTTTTGTTAGAGTTGTTCAAATTAGTTTTTAAGTCATTGTAATGTCAAGTTTGAGTCAGTATTTTTGTCTTTCAGTTTCGTAAATGAGTCAGAGTCTGGTACTATCTATCAAAATGATGACTCCATAGCCCAATGGAAAAAGGCACTGTCTAGCTCCTCCAGAGATCTGCTGTTCTTGGCACCTCCAAGGAGCTACCATCCCCCATTGGAGCCAATGTTAGAATCGGTCTGGTCAAGTCCTCCATTAGGGATCAAAACTCTTTATGCATTTCATGATTAGGTGTCTTGCTCCACTCTTCCAGTTTCATTTCGCTAGGGACATGCCATGACCTGACGGAGAAAGTCATGCTAGTCATTTTCCCTCATGTCTGGCCCCTGCTGGTTCAGGTCTTGGTCCATAATCACTGAAATTCATGATAGTCAAGGTCTGGTCATATTACAGGGCAAAGTCATTTTTTATGGTTGTGTCTAGGAAACCATCAAATTGGTCTTTGAAAAAACATGTCCAGAACAAGCCATGCAGGCCAAGGGGAGACCTTATACAGCTATGGTCTAGAAAGCTTCATCATCACCTGAAGAGACATCGACTCTTCTTCAAAACTTTCTTTTGAAGAAAAGTCAAACAAGGTCATTTATGGAAAAATTTTCCAAAAATGCACAAGTTGATTTTTCAGATGCAGTCATGGTTTCTATGGCCAAATGCCCGGTCACATAGTCCCCGCAAAGAAATGCCGAAAATCCCATCATGAGAGCCAAAATTTCAGAGAAAAATGAAAATCAGGGTGTTTTAAAGTCAATGAAAAAAGTGCAAAACACAAACATTTGAAAGTGGGCTTTCAAAGAAGAAAAAATCAAACCAATTTCTCTCAAGCCTATATATATACTTGTTGTGGCCCAAAGTAAAGCCGTTGTGCCATTGAAGACTTGGAGAGACATTACAAAAGGTGGGAGAGTGAAATCGTGGAAGTGTGAGTGAGTGAGAGTTGGTTTGGTAGGCGCGGCGCATACACCCAGGAGCGCGGCGCACACAGAGGGCGTGACGCACACACAGCCTGCCCACCGTTTAGCTTTCTTAAGGGCACGACGCACACCCAGCGCACGGCGCACTGGGCTTGGCGCGCGACGCACATAGCCAGGGGCACAAAAACAGTGCAAATTGTTCCAAATCTCGGTGAAGGCTAGCAAATCAAGAGGTAGGCCCTGTTGACACCTCTCCTCTCTCAAATTTGTCAATGATTTGGTGTGCATAAGATATTTAAATGGTACCCCAAAAGCAAGATCGACCATGAAAAAATCATCAAGAAAAACGAGAAATGGGGTTGCAAAATGTGATGATAAACACCAAGGTTCTGCTCCCCTTCCCTTGTCCCCTCACTCCTCATCGTTCCCGCCTCCATTCCATCATGTTTCCTAAGAAAAGACCCTAAAACTGCCACTAAAACCCTCTCCCCTATTTTTCAAACAAATTTGGGTGAGTTTACAGTGCGCGGCGCACTCAGGGCGCGTGGTGCACTGGGAGCCCGGTCACGGTGCAAAATCGCCACTAGCGCGACGCATACCCGGCGCGCGGCGCACTGGGTAGTGCACGCGGCGCACAGACTTATAAGCCCAAAAATGTATTAAATTGCCCAAAATTTTTGTGAATAACCCTCAAGGTTGGAAAAGTAGCCCAACTACCTTCACCATTGGCAGTTAAACTTGAAGAGGAATGTGGGTATGATGACCATGAATCAAATGCAAAATTTTTTAAAAGTAAAACAAAGAATGACATAAAGAAGGTCAAGAAGCTAGGGTTTTGCTACAGTGAAATTATTGCTAAAGTATGCTCCTACCCTACCTCTACTAGCTAATTCCCCTGTAGCAGTTTCCCCTAATAATCACCCTAGCTCCACTATAATCATATCCATTCGTTCCCTTTATTCCTATGGCTTAAAATATCCAAACCCTACCCCATCAACACCATACCCAAAAAGGCTCCCAAATCCCTGATAAATTTCTCCTTTTAAACCCCTATTCCCCTTTTCATCATTCCCCTCCTAACATTCCCTGTTTTATTGTCCCCTTGGTGACAGATTTTCAGAGCATCTATCAGTTTCATTAGATTCAGAGGGCAGCATAAAGCTCACGGTACAAGCAGCAGTAATGGCATCAGAAAATTCATTAGAGTATGAGGAGGGGACCCACAGTGGCACATCTTCAAGAGAGAGGGCCCATAGGAGACATCACCGGAGTGGCAGGCATCTTAGAGATAAGCCAAACACCCTCACTGAGCTACAGGCATGCCCGCTTGCCATTTCTTGTTTCCAGCACTTGGCATGTTATTAATTTTGTCAAAGGGTGGAAAATGTCAGAGTCCATCATGAGTTGGCCCGCATTTTGTCACCTCATCTACAGGGAGGTCAATCTGTCCTGGCTGGGGTCACTTTCACCTTGACACCAGAAACCATATCAGTGGCAACAGGAATACCGAACATTGGAGAGCAGTGGCATAAGAAAAAGAAGGTGGAAAGGTATCATTATGAGCCTTACATCAAGAAGAGCTGCTTGAGCCAGCTCACCAGAGTTTTTCCATTCAGATTTTTGAGAGATGAGTATGCCCCACTCATGAGATTGATCATGAAATATTTCAGTTGCGAGGGGAGGTTTTCACGCATTTATGCATATCACATCAGGTTCTTGATGCACTTCACCCGGGTGCGGATGATGAGCCTCCCATTTTTCATTTGCAACAACATTTAGAAGATGAAAAACTTCATGCAGTGCAAGACCCCTCGACAACAACTAAACAATGTCTATCATTTTTCTCTCCTCCAGATTTTGGTGGACCATCAGTTAGGATTGCAGGGTATTGCTTGGGAGGACTTCATCTCCCGTGATTTCTTCAACGCTCCACCGGTGGTATCAGAGGTAGAGCATTAGGTGGGGGGTCCTTCACATCAGTTTGAGCACCATGAGACTGCCACCATGCCCTTTTCACCTTCTTAACCAATCTCTCCATTCCTTTGTTATGTTCCATAGTTTCATTTTGTATTCATGTATGGTGAAATTTTTCGAGTGAGATTAGGTAGAATCCAATTTTATTGCTCTACCTGTGGGAAAATTTCATGTACAGTGTTCATTCTTCTGTTGAAAAGGATTCATGTTGCCCATGCCCTTTTCACCTTCTTAATCAATCTTTCCATTCCGCCATATTTTAAAACCAAATTGATATGCTTTCAGCCTACCTTGCCTCAGGAAATTATTTGTGCCTTTATGTTAAGTTCTTTGTTCATTGAGGTCCAGTGGTCCCATAACATCCCAGAAACACAATCATTCACAAAAATCACTCCTTATATTCATTTTCACTTACTAGCCTAAGACAAATAGTCCCTTGTAAGTCATCTCAGGCCATTTCATTTACTTATTCACTGAGTGTGACTCGGAGAGAGCCGTTTCCTGTTCTGGTAGGGCTAGCTACCAGACTGAGCATGGTTTGTGGTTACCCTGAATTTTGCCTTCTTTTAGCCTGAGGCGAATTTAGGTGCTAACACCTCCTATTTGACAAATCGCGCACCACAAAGCAGGTGCCGCATTAGGTCATGCTTGCGCTTCTGGCCTTAACGACATCGGTCCTCCTCCCATGAGGTAATTCTCAAATAGAGGGAAGTGGTCCTTATCATGACCCTGACCCTTGCATTTTACGCACCACACCTCTTTGTGCACTTTTGGGTGAGCTGTCCTGTCCTGTTTCAGACTCTGGATCTCAAGGCATAAGTTTTTCAGTGCGTGGATTTATTGAACTCCTAAGTTAGGATCCTGCATCAAAGTTTCATGTATCCTCATTGCGATCTCTAAGACCTCTGCCAGAGTAATTAACCGTTGTTGCCACAATGCGTTCCTCAAATGCGACGTTAGCGATGCTACAAACCATTCACAGTGTTGTCCATTCGTCAAAGTCGTATTAGCTTCGTGAATTGTACACTTCAATTTCTGATCTAGATCCCAAGGAGTCTCGCCTAGTAGCATTGTGATCTCTTTGAATGCAATGATCGACTGTGCTTCTAACTTCGGCCTGCTAAGTTCTATGTTTAGCGCAATTTGGATATCCACGATTCCTGCATTCAAATTATTATTAGAATGCTTAATATACCAGGTCAGCTCACGATCTTGCAGAGCGTTGACCAACGTCGATTTCTTTACATTATTGTCTGTAACTCCTTATGCTTCCCATACGGCTCTTATGACGAACCAAAATTGGTGCGGATCTTCATTTCCTACTCCCTTGAATGCATGCAACTTTATCGCGCTTGCCATATTGACTCGCGATGGTGGCGGAGGTGGTAGGGGCGAAGATGGAGGTGAAGGCGGTGAAAATGGTGGTGGTGTGGGTGGGGGTGGTATGCTTGGAATCCTTTGCCTTATCAAATGGATCGCACTTGGCGGCGAGACCTTTGTGAGCTCTTCCTCGTCCCCTCGTGGAGGTGAAATCAAAGGGCTATTCTCTGGTCCCTTACTTCCTTCGTTTCTGTAGGTTTTTCCACTTCGTGTAGCTCCAAACATCAAGGTAATTGCATAACCATCTTTTCATACAATAACATTTTAATCCAAGTATTCAGAGACTTTACGTACTTACCTTATGGTCCTTTGAGAAAGCGTCGCTCTAGCTTGCTATAGCTGACTGAAGTATCTACCGTGAACTCAGTAATGAATCCTCCTATAATCCAATCGAGAAAGTGATCAACAGTGCGCACGATATTATCCTTCGATGCTTCCAATCTACACACCAATTCTGGGGTCCACACAATAGAATTTTCGAGTTTCCACCTTCCTTGGCTATATGCTAACTTCGCGATCCACTTGTACAACTCAGTAGGGAAAGATGCGAAGAATATTTCGTGGATCTTTGTGTACAGGTAGCAATCTAACCACTTTTCTTTTGTCAGTCGTAGGTTCCTGTTCTCCTGCGCCGCGAACTCGTGAATCCTTCTGTCCAACCAACCTTCAATTTCATTCTTAGTTGGATTCCAATGATACAACATTAGACATATCTATGTAGATTCTGGTCCCAACAACGAAACCATTTGTTGGCTTGAGGGGGCCTGACTTAGGTTCAAATTTAATTAGCCAAACAAATCCCTACACTACTGGCCCTTTTGGTAATAGCCTGCGTAGCGCAGACTAAGGTCTCACACGAAGCAGTATGGGGGGATGCTAGAACCAAGTTTCCACACCCTTGAGATGTCTGAGGGGTCGGTTTAATCCAACTCTGAATACCTTCGTGCACTATTCTGACGTGCGAGGCCTTCTAGATTTGTTATAATCACTTTCACACAGCCATAACTAGGGGCTAAGGTGTTTTCACGCCGCTAAAGAAGCGATCTGCACTACTTCCCCAAGTTGCACCACGTAGCTTACTTATATTCTTGTGACAGTTAGTTATCTTTGCATAAATGATACTTTATCAACATATTCATGTAAGTTCGCGCATCATATAACAATAGAAATGCAATTTATATCTGATACATTCAATGCACAAAACAGGAAAAATATACACAGAAATGATGTAAAAATTCTCTTTATTACTTCTCCAAAGGTTACATCCTCGACTCGCCCTGTGCACTCAGCTGCAGGGGTCCGTGCACTCAACTACGGACTACTAGGCCTCCGCACACTCAACTGCAGAGCCTTCTCCTACTTTAAGACCCAAAGACTTGACTCGACACTTAGATAAGACTCAATTCTCCATCTATTGCTTCTTCTTCTCTTACTTATTTACAACTTAGAGCCTCGCTCAATTTATACAATTTGATATTACATTACATTACAAAAATGAGGGCTAGATTTCTAAAGCTGACATTACATTACAAAAATGAGGGCGGATAACCCTATGACTCATTTACAATCTTCGCATTCCGCGCCCACAAAACGCAAAGTCTTTACATCAGATTTGGTCAAAATCTGGGCTTTAAGCCCCAAAACTTGCCTTGGGGTATCCCGCGCCCAACATTGAGAAATATGCATTAGATAATGACTTTCAAGATGTTTATGCAAGCTTGAGTCAAGGTAACAAATTAGAGGAATTAGATTATCATTTGCATGATATGTTTTTGTACCATCTTGGCAAGCTTTGTATTCCACAGGGAAAAAGAGTTAACATCATAAGAGAGCACATACTTCTCTTATTGTTGGTCATTTCAGTGTAAGTAAGACAGTGGCACATCTACATAGGTATTGTTATTGGCCTCGTATGCTTGGAAGTGTGTCTCATTTTATGAAGGGATGTTCATTATGTGCAGTCAATAAGCCTAGAAATAGGAAGTTAGGATTGTACACACAACTTCTGGTTCCTTCATGACTGTGGGAGAGTGTTTCTATGGATTTTGTAGGAGGTCTTCCATTGTCAAAAATCGGTCATGATTATTTGCATGTAGTTGTGGATAGGTTCAACAAAATGTGTATTTTGATGCCATGTAAAAAGCAAGTTACAACTGAAAAAACTGCTAAGTTATTCTTTGAGAATGTATGGGTGCATTTTGGATGGCCCACATCCATTGTTAGTGATCGAGATTCTCTCTTTGTTGGGAATTTTTGGTCGATCTTGTGGAGATTCATGGACACCAAACTGAAAAAGAGTACAACTTTTCATCCACAAACAGATGGTCAAACAGAGGTGGTGAACAGAACAGTGATACATCTTCTTCGTGGGTATTACAACAAGCATCCTAAGTTGTGGGATCTACATTTTTACTATATTCAGCATGCTTACAACTAGGCCAAGCACTCTTCAACTCAAACTTCGCCATTTGAGGCATGTTTGGGATACTTGCCTAAATCTCCTTTGCATTTTATTTTTGGAAAATATGTTGCTATTGATGGTCATAGCGACATAGATAAAGTAAGAAAGCTCATTGAACAAATCCAACTGGTACACCAAAAGGCTGAAGAACAACTTGAAAAGAGCCAAGGCAAGTACAAAGCATGACACAACAAGCATCATGAAGATCAAAAGTTCCAAGTCAGTGATGAAGTTTGGCTTCACATTAGAAAAGAGAGGCTCCAAGGAGAAGGTAAAAAGATAAAACCAATTAAATATGGTGCATTCAGAATTTTGGAAAAGATTGGTAACAATGCCTTCAGGTTGGATTTGGCTTCATATATGCAAATTTATGCTATTGTTAATGTTGAGAATTTAAGGTTGTATGGGCCTCCTTTGATTGAATATCAAGGAGAGAATATTCAAATTCCATCTATTGAACACTTTTCTCCAGAATTCCTTGATGAGATTTAGCAAGACACTATACTTGACAAAAGAACAAGGATATCAAAAAGAGGGAGCGTCGATCATCTTCGAGTGAAGCTCAAGGGTGCAAATCCTTCAAAAGCCAAATGGATAGAGATTGGGAAGGTGAAGGAATTCTACCCCCACCTGCTGGACAACTGAAACTGATATTTTTGGGTCCAAAAGGCTTCTGGTGGGGAGTGATTAGGTGCTCAAAAATCAAAGTTGTTAGAATGATGTGGAACCTGAACGAACATGTAGTGCTCATCATCCTGAATTCGGCGCAACTCATTTCGCATGAAACATACACCATATGCTCCCATAAATGTGATCTGTTTGTTTTCCCAAATAGGCAAATTTGGTGCAGGAGCTGACAAGGATGCTGACTAGGCATCTGTACAACCCAATATGTAAAAAGAATATTCCTTGGAATATTCTATGGAATATCCTCAAAATATTCCTTGCAGGTGGCATCACTCTATAGTGACAAGTGTCAGAATTTCATTGGTTAATGGTGTATAGCTGGACCAATAGGGAGGTGACACGTGGCTAAGAATTGGGCCGCCACGTATCCTCCTCGAGGTCAATCAAAATTTTTGTTGGGTAGAGGTTAGGCTCAAACCCATGACCTTGCTCGAAACAACCAAGCCTTACCACTCCCCCTGCATGGTAGTTCTTAACTACAATGGGGCGTGGGTTTGTGTTAACATGTAACACCACCGAGGTTGGGGTAGACCACCAACGCAACTGCTAGCGGCCCTCCCATGTGAACGCACAAAACCGCCAACTACAACAGCAAATGTCATTGCCACCTGACCACCAGTCCAAGCGCATATGACCACTTACCTCCTCATCGCAACATTTGTTGTGACTGCTTAGAAGACCGCCACCTCCTAACGGCTGCATGTGACTAGTTTACTTGGATTTTTTTATGACCGCGCAGGGTTTATGGGAAAAATTAACCATCCTATAATTTCACGGGGCGATGCGTGAAATTTTGACCCAGTTAGCGCTTTTTTGGGTGAAAATGTAGGATCAGTGCTGGGTTTTGAGCAATTTGTGGAGTGATTAGTGGCTTAACTACGAGAGGTAATAAATTCTCCAGTTTTCGACCAAATGGGATGGAAAAAGAGGCTAGGTAGTCATTTTGGACATTTTGGACTCATTGGAGCAGGATTCAGAAGCATTTGAGCATTTTAAACACATCTTTTTACACTTTTGAGCATAATAGAGAGGCCCAATCGATTGGAAGCTGGACCAAGGAGATGTAGCCCAGGAGGGGTGAACTCCTTTATCATGTTCCTGTTGTAATGTGTTTTTGATGATATTCTATACATGTTTATGTGTTGGGATCCCCCAAGGGCAGTTTTGGGGCTAAAAGCCCATGCTTTATTCAATTTTTGTAATATTATCGTAAAGGCTCCGCATTTTGTGGACGGGGAGCGCGAAGGTATTATGTATCACAAAGCGTAGTCCGACCTTAGTTTTGTAAAGTAAAGTCGGCTATAAGAGATCGAACCATGGGATTGTATAAAAAGAGATAAGCTCTAAGTAGTTAATAGAATCGGACAAGGAAGAGAGTCATAGCTTTAGAGCAAGAAGTCTAAGTCTTGGGTTGTAGTGTAGGTAGAGGCTTTGTAGCTGAGTGGGCAGAGGCCTAGGTTAGAAGTCCACAACTAAGTGGGCGGACCCCTGCAGCTGTCTGCGCAGGGTGAACAGAGTCTGTAATACTTTGAAGATATTAATAAAAGGAGTTATTATGCAATTTCTATGTATTTGTTCTGTTAATGGGCTTGGATATGTTGTGTAAGAATTTCTTTTATTATGCTTATATGATGCGTGAATGAATGTAGTTACATTGAATAATTGAATGCAATCACGAATATATGCTTACGCGGTGATAACTTTAAGTATTTGACAAGATAAGCAAATCACTTAGGATAATTGAGGAATCTACACGACACATTGCTATAGCAACGTGAAAGTACTTGAGCTACAAGTTAGAGTTGCGCGAAGGTCGATCGTGTACTTTCATGAAGGTATTGAAAGACAGAACATAGGGTTTGTCTTACAATACCTAGAGTGGGATCACCTGCACGAAGGCAGGGATAGAAGAGATCAAACAACATCACAACCATCTCAAGGGTGTAGAAAATTGGTTCCAACATCCCCCCATACTACTTCGGGTGAGACTTCAGTCTACGCTCCATGGGTTGATGCTGAAAGGGCCAATAGTGTAGGGATTTGTTTGGATAACTAACGCTGAACCTGGGTCAAGCCCCCTCAAGCCAACATTATGCTACTATTCAGTCTCTTATTTATGTGAAAATTGCTCATAAAATTAACATAAAAAAACTCATTTTTCAAAGCATTTTGTTTCTAATCTTAGGAGGATATTAGCACAACAATCAAATATTCTAAATTAGATCAAGAGGTGACCTCTAACCTCATTAGACACATCTAAGTGCCTTATTTTATAAAAAATATATGTTTGATGTAGTCGAGTTCTAGGAGGAGGACTAAGGGGTTGTTTGAGGTGAAATAGGACAAAGATAGTTCAAATGGACAACTAGGTGCCTTGAAGTAAATTATGGGCAGTTTATGTGGGTAAATTTGTCCTTGTAGGTCCAAATTCAAGAGCAAAAAAGCAGGCCGAGTTTGGGTACTATTTCTGGGCTGGTTTGTGGACAACATGAGGAAGAAATTATCTTCTTGAGAGGCCTCCCTTTAGAGAAGTTGATTCAGGATGGGCCATAGGTCTGTACAAGCCTAGATAAGGGGGAAGAGAGGCCTGATTTGGGTACAAACCAGCCCTAACGGCTAGTGAAGGGAAGCATCTTCTATGCCTGGAAGAGTCATAGTTGAGAGGAGAATTTTTGGAGTTGTTAAGTGAGACAATAATGGAATATAAGAAGCCCTAACGAGACAAAGCATCTACAATAGTATGACACCAACTTAAGAGGGCATAATTAGACTGCTCCATAATTGCATTTTTTATTTGGCCATCTATTTATCTAAGGGCAGTGATATTGGATCTTCAAATTGGCAAGTCAATTTTGACTTTGAATTGTTGTAATTTCTCTCTCTCTCTGTTGAACATTTTATATTAATAATAAGAAGAATTGATGAAGGGTTTCCCCATCTTGGGGGTTTCCCTAAACTTAGCCATATTCTTGTGTTCTCTTGTCTTGACTTCTCTTCTACATTTATTGTTTATGTTCTTTATTCAGTTACTATCAATGTGATAATGATTTATGTGATTGCTAATGGAAATGAAATGGATTGATAAATGGGCTAATATGGAACATTGAAGTAACTCTCCTAATCAAAGAACATGTTAACCAAAAATTAACATGGAATTAGAGCTCAGGTGAGGACAAGCCCAAGCAAGAGTAAAATAAATCACTAAAAGGTTTGTTGAAAATTCTCCATTGCCTCCTTTCTCTTCAAAGATCAGACATCTTGAAGTATTGATGTATGAGGGATCACTTGCAAAATATTATTGCAAAACTATATGAGGGCTCACTTGCAAACTCTTATTGTAAAACTATGTTGTTGGTCCTAGCAAGGAAAGAATATCATCAAAGATCAAGGCATACCTAGGACTGTGCTCCTTGTTAAATTCTGGGCATGACCTCAAACCATAGTCAATGTGACTAGGGCAAAAACTTAACTAAGGAGAACAAAGACTTTTGAGGGGCATATATGATCAGGGATCAATATTTTAGCTAAAAAATGAAAGTTCTCATAAATTTTTTCAGACCTAAATGACTGGATATAGTTCTTCACCAGGATTCCAATGCCACGAACGGTTCAGAAAATCAACATCGTATGCAAAAGTTAGAGCTTCTGAAAGTTTGGTAAAAAAAAAAAAAGTCAAAGTTTGACTAGATGCCTAGTGAGCATGCAGAGAATATTCTCTAGTTTCAACCAGTGACACTGTGACAAGTGTCATCTTCAGATTTGCAAGTTTGGCTCTAAGGTGGAATTTGTTTTGTTTTGTTGTTTTATTTATTTATTATTATTATATAAAATTTATTATGTTATAATTATATAATTTTTTAAATATATATATTTATAATATAATAGTTATGTATTTTAATTAAATATAATTCAAATTCTAAATCCCCATTTCATTTAACAAAGTTCAAATGGCGTATAAACCTTATGGTGTATTGGCATAAATTTTAAATATCGAATGGCGTATGTTGTTTTATGTATTGAAAACATAATGGGGGGAGTGTGGATTTGAACCCATGACCTCCCCCTCCTATTCCTTATGTCTCACTAACTAACCACAATCACATATATTAAAATGAATGCCCACAACTTTTTATTTAAATCTTTATTAAATGTCGATGGTGGGGGTCGTGGGAGCCAACCCTGCGGGCCAGCGCCCACCCCATGCGACCTTAAGCACACGACCAAGGGCCAACTAAATGTGCTTAGCACGCTAATCATGCTTAATATTAATTAATTATGTTTAGCATTTAATTAATCCATGATTAAGTTGGTGGAGATTTTGGAGGAGCCACCAAATCGGGAACTGCCACCAAATTTGGGAGACTTAACTGAAGTCTCTCCAGATTTAGCGAAGGTTTTCTAGGAAAAACTGTTTGAGCCATAACTTACTCAATTCTCAGCCAAATTTCAAAAATGAATAGTTATTTTTGGCTAATTGGCATGATTGAAATTCATTGGAGTAGGTTTCAGAGGCAGAAGAGGCCATCTACTAGTTTTTTTGTCACTTGAAGATTTTTGAAGCCCATGGCCACTAGGTTTTGGAGGCCATTCCCAGAGAAGCTGATAACCAAATTGAGTAAACAAATAGTAATTTATGATAGATTTGAATGTTTTAAACTCATTGGAACAAGTTCCAAAAGAATTGGATGCATGTAACAACAATTTGATCATTATTGAAGCTAATACAAAGGCCCACACTATGAAGTTGGACCAAGGAGATGTAGTCCAGGAGGGGTGAACTCCTTCAACAAAAATTTGTGTATTGAGCTCTGTTATTTGTGCTTGCTGTGTTTTTATATGTTGTTTTTTAGCCATTTAAATTCATGTTTTTAAGTTCATGCAAAACACTAAATTTCACCAAGTTAGATGAATTGACAATCACATGCTCATGGATAAACTCTTTATGGATAAGCAAACCAAATCAAAGAAAATTTTATATCTGGAAATGATACTAGCACAACATTAACTAGCAACCAATTTCAAATCAAGTTGGTATCAGAACATAAGGTTGCTTTCTTAATTTGCTTGAAGGGTTTAATAGTTGCAATTGTTGTTATGATTACAAGGTTGAAGTTGCAGAGAGGAGAAAGGAAGTTATATATAGCTTGTCCCAAGTTTAGGACAAGAAGGAAGAAGGTTGAGAAAACATCATCCTCACCCAAAGGACCACTAAAGGTAGCACCTGAATCACCTCAAGTTCCATCTCCATCAGTTGAGATAGAAGAGGCACATATTGCAAAAGAGGCTGAAGTGATTGAAGAGGTACAATCAATACAAATTTCTGAGCCTGAATCCATAGTTATTATGTCTGGAGGAAGTAATCATGAAGGTCACTCTTCAGAAGAGGAAGAATTCAAGAAAGACTTCTATACTTTGATTGAGATGGTTAAAGTCCTCTATGAAGAGAGGAACACCAGAATGGTTGGAGAGAGTTCTAAACCTCCACATGGAGAAGGAAGCTCAGAGGATAAAAAGGATGAGAAGAAGGATTCCAAAGGGAATGGTGGAAAGCCACCTCCATCTCCACCATCTTCATCATCTTCCTCATCATCCTCACCATATCAAACATCATCATCTTCCACTACCACCACTGCCCATACTCATTCCAAAACCCCAAAAGGAAAAACTCCATTACTGAAATTGGACATAAAATTCGAACTTCCAATGTACAATGGAGAAGTGAATGCAGAAAAGTTGGACAATTAGATTCATTAGTTCCAGGTATACTGTAGAATTTAGAACCTTCAAGAAGACGATATAAAGATCCAGTTTGCTTCACTGAGGCTAGAAGGAGCTGCACTAGTTTGGTGGGAAGCAAGGACTCAAGAGGAAATGCGAATCCATGGTAAGATATCCATTTCTTGGGTTGAATTTGTTTATGCAATTAAAAGACAAATTTATCCTTTAGCCTATATGAAAAAATCCATTATGAGTTCACAAAATTTTAGACAACTAAAAGGCCAAACTGTCTAAGACTACACTCAGGAGCTTAGGAAGAGGGCTTTATTGTTGGGAGTAAACTTGAATTCACAAGACACACTCTTGAAATATATTGGAGGTTTACATTCCTATTTGTGGCATACTATCCTTATGTTTAACCCAAGCAACTTCGATGACGTAAGTGTGCAAGCCATGCATCTTGAGGCAGGAGGAAAACAAAACATTGAGGATAAAGGTGAAAGTGAGAGTAAGGGAAAAGAGAAAGGAGAAAAATGGAAGGGAAAGAAGAATGCAAGTATCAAAAAAGAGAAGAAAAAACTCACATGCAAAAACTGTTCAAATACTGGCCATGATGAAGAACATTGTCGGCAACTTCATCTAGAATTAAAACCAGATAGATTGAAAGCCAAAGAGAAGGGAAAAACTGTTGCTATAGCTGAAAAAGACTTAGGGTTAGATTCAGGAGATGAGACAAAAAATACAACTATGGGTTTGAAAGGTCAACATGTCGAAAGTACTAGTTCCTCAAATAGTGACAACAACACTCCAAATGAAGACAAAAGGGAAGAGTTGTTCACTGTTAGAGTAATCTAAAATCATACAAAGATTGATGCACTCTTTGATAGTGGATCACAAGAAAACTTGATTTCAGAAGACTTAGTTAAAGAGCTTAAACTTGAAATCGTACCACATCATAAACCATACCCTGTGGGTTGGATAGTTAAGGATACCAATTTACAGGTTTCAAGGAAATGCATTTTTATATTTGCTATTACTACAAACTTTGTTGATGAAGTCGAGTTAGATGTGGTTCCACTTGACATTTTTGGAATTATCTTAGGAAGTCCATATTTGTATGACAGGAAAGTGGTGTTTCATCACTATGAGCACAAATATCATTTGCTTAAAGATGGGGTGAAGTATATTGTGAGAGATCATCGCAAGAAACTGAACATTTCTTTAGTTAATGCAGGGCAAATGAAGAGGCTAGTGAATGGAAGTAAAAAATTGACATTGTTGATGATTAAACAAAGAGATGTTTTGAATCATACTTTTCATAAAGATGATTATATTTGTAATGAGTTGTTTCAGAATGGTAGCAGGTTGCCTTTGAAAGAAGGTGAAAAACATTTGCAGTAGCCAACATTGATGTTGAGCGATGTTGAAAACAAGGTGCTGGTGCAAGAAGTTGCAAAGGTCAAAGAAAAGAGGAAAACACAGCTTGGAAAAGAAGGCATGGTTTTCACAAAAGTTCATTGTTGGTTTCCAAAAGGCACATTACAATGGCAAAGAAACTTGGGCAAGAGTCTACTCAAGTACAAGGCAAAAGCAGCTAAAAATCACCATAGAGACAAAGTGCAAGGCGAGAAAGACTCCAAATTTGCTTTGATTGTTGACCAAGGTAGGAACAAGATGTTGTCTGCAAAATTAGATTGTTGTTCTGCAAATTCAGAAATATTGCAGCATGACGGTGTCAAAGACAGCAATAGATGGTCATCGGAATCAAGGAAAAATTTGATTTTTTATGAAAAACTCCAAATGATGAACTTAGGAAAATTTCAATTGATAAAGACTGGAAGGATGAGGGAATAGTCCCCTCATCAACATAATCAATGATCAAGAGAGATTTTGGGGTCCAAAAGGCTTCTAGTGGGGAGGAATGATTAGGGATCAATATTTTAGCTAAAAAATTTAAGTACCTAGAATTGCTTCAGACCTGAATGACCAGATAGATTTTGTCATCAGGATTCCAACACTACGAACGGTTCATAAAACTGACATCGTATGCAAAAGTTAGAGCTTCTGATAGTTTAGTAAAAAAAGTCAAAGCCAAAGTTTGACTAGGGTTGACTGAATGCCTAGTCAGCATGCAAAGAATATTCTCCAGTTTCAGTCAGTGACACTATGACAAGTGTCATCTTCAGATTCACCAATTTAGCTCTAATGTGGAATTTGATTTTATTTATTTATTTATTTATTTTATATTATTATATATATATATACAAATTTATTATGTATATGTATATATAGTTTTTAAAATTAATATTATAATATAATATAATATATCTTTTAATGAAATATAATTCAAATTCTAAATCCCCATTTCATTTAACAAAGTTCAAATGGCGTATAAACCTTATGGTGTATTGGCATAGATTTTAAATATCAAATGGCTTATGTTTTATGTATTGGGTGGGTTTGAACCCATAACCTCCCCCTCCTATTCCTTATGCCTCATCAAATAACCATAGTCGCATATATTGAAATGAATGCCCATGACTTTTTATTTAAATCTTCATTAAATGCCAACAGTGGGGGTGGTGGCAGCCAACCTCCACCCCATGTGACCTCAAGCATGCGACCAAGGGCCAACGAAATGTGCTTAGCACGCTAATCGCGCTTAATATTAATTAATACCATTTAAAATTTAATTAATCCGTGATTAAGTTGGCAGATATTTTGGAGGAGCCACCAAATCCAACACTGCCACAAATTTGGCGGACTTAACTGGAGTCTCTCCAGATTTAGCGAAGATTTTCTAGGAAAAACTGTTTGAGCCATAACTTATTCAATTCTCAGCCAAATTTCAAAAATGACTAGTCATTTTTAGATAATTGGAATGCTGGGAATTCATTGGAGCATGTTTTAGAGGTAGAGGAGGTCATATATAGGTGTTTTTGGTCACTTGAATATTTTTGAAGCTGAGGGCCACTAGGTGTTGGAGGCCATTCCCAGAGCAGCTGGTAACCAAATCGAGTAAACAAATAGTCATTTATAATAGATTTGAATGTTTTAAACTCATTAGAATAGGTTCCAAGAGAATTGGATGCATGTAACAACAATTTGAGCGCTATTTAAGCTAATACAAAGGCCCACACATTGAAGTTGGATGAAAAAGATGTAGCCCAGAAGGGGTGAACTCCTTCAACAAAAAATTGTGTATTGAACTCTATTATTTGTGCTTGTTGTGTTTTTATATATTGTTGTTCAGAAATTTAAATTCATGCTTTTAAGTTCATGCATGTTATAGACATTGTTAGAGTCGGTCTTGAGCCCTCCATCAGCGATCAAAACTCTTTGCATTTTTCATAGGTAGGTGTCTCATCAGTGTCAATTTTTTGCATCCCGTTAGGCATGCCATAACCCTGATGGAGGAGCTGATGCGTTTATACCCCTCTTGGCATTGTTGGTTTAAGTCATTTCAGTCATTAAAGCTCTTTCAAGCTTGTCTTGTTCTTTTGAGGTCAAATTTCATAGTCCAGGGTTTTGGTCAAAATATTACAGTCTGATGTTTGAAAGTCATGAGTGTTCAGTAAGTCGAGGGATGTTGTAAAGGTGTTTCTTCTAAATTTATTTATCTGGTTACAATTAATATTCAACTTGGGATTACAACACCCTGTTTTAAAGCCAAGGTCATATTTTTCATTTATTTGTAAAAAGTGATGAAATTCTCAAAAGTCTTCAGTCAACAATGCAACCACTGGTACCTTGCCAAGGTCCTCAGATGATCTAAAACCTGTAAAAGTCCCTAATAGTCAATTTCAGGACAAAAGGAAACCAAAAGACAACAATGTAAAGTTTAAAAGTGTCATGAGAAAACATTAGAAAGTGGGTTTTGGGCATGAAATTTTTTCAAATGAAATTTATAAAGGCCCAATCTCCCTCCTTGCACTCTCATTGTGTATTCATAACCCTTGCAAGAGTGATTGGGCGCACTTCCAAGAGAATTGAGGCAAAATCGGGCTCAGGACAGGTGCGCGACATGTCAAACTAGCTGCGCGACATGTTGGGAGGTGCACGACATGTCAGAGGGTCTTGCAGAGTGTAATTTTGCAACGGGCGCGACATGTTGGGCAGGCTGCGCGACATGTCAAGCTAGTTTTCCCCAGCTCATTTTAGAATTGCTCAAGCTCCTTTACTTCATCAAATTGTTTGAGGTAGGCCCTTCAAACTTGTGAATAGCTGCTGGATTTGTTGGGAAACATCATGAATGTGCTCGTAATGATCAAATTATGCAAAAGAAAGACTCCATGTGGCTGTTTATAAATTTGTAAAAGGTGCTAGGGTTTTATTGCTGTTTCATTGTTTCCCCTTGTTCTCATTTTCCCTATGTTTCCTATTTCATTTTCCCTATGTTTCCATGGCAATTTCCCTTTTAAATTTGCAAGAAAAATAAACCTTACCCCTTTCCCTTTAAAAATAAAAAATCAAAACCCTAACCCTACCCCTAATTATATCTATGTAAATACATGAAATTTGATAATGCATGTGCAGTGATGTTTGCAGTGTTCTTCCCTAATTTCTTTGTTTACATATATCCCATTTTCCTTGTAAAAATATAAACCCTACCCCTCTCACAAAAGCATCAAAAAACAAAGCACTCAAACCCTTATCTTGCTGCACCATATGCATGAGTAACCGCAAGAAATTGTTGGTGAATATGTAGAAAGTTTTGTAAATTTTCCCTATTTTCCCCTGTTAATGAATCTATGCATATTCCCATATGTTTACTTTCTATACATGTATTCCCATATGCAATGATTTTTGCAAATGATATTCCAATATTCCTGATTATAAATATGTATTCCCATTTGCCATATTGTTTGCATTGTTTCCTTAAATTCCCTGTTATGATCCTATATTCCTAATTCATTGTAAAAAGACCCTCCCCTAACATTTCCCTTATGTCCTTGTCCCCTTGAAACAACATAAAATTCAACATTTTTTTACAGGCAGAAACATCAGTCCAGTTTGTCCACTTTGCTCCTAAACTATGTCAGAAACCGAAACTTATGAGCAAAGTGATGACCAATCATTAGCAGAAATTGAGGAACAGAGGCAGCCACGTAGGAGTGGTAAGGGTGGACATCATAAGCGAGAGGAGCCCACCTCTTTGATAGAGTTACAAGCTTTTCCTATGGCCGTATCATGTTTTCAGTATATGTCTTGCTACGAATTTTGCGAGAGGATCTCTCGGATTCAGCACCACCGAGATTTGGCCCGCCTTTTTGTTTTACATTTGCATGATGGACATGTCAACCTTGCAGGGGTAAACTTTATATTGACACCCGAGGTGATCTCACAGGCTACAGGGATACCTAATGTTGGTGAGGTGTGGAATAAGCACAAGTTGTT
>APFE030776593.1:107490-131395 GCA_000404065.3 Pinus taeda
ATGAAAATCCTAGCTACTAAAGGGAAGAAAGTCAAGAATCTTTTCTTCACAGAGCATAGAGCACACGCTAAATGCACAATCCTAAATCAAACCAAGCAATCAAAATGAAAATGCACATGCATGTATTTGTTTTCAGCTCTCTTAATGTGTGAATGACGCTAAGAAAGCTATGTGCAAAACTAAATTACTTTTAAAGTGACAGTACTCAACAAAATTCTTTTTCAAAACGAAGTGAAAACAAGAGGGACACTTTGCGATTTTGAAATGGAAATTGCTTTTCGACACTTTAAAACTAATAATTCAAATCCTATGCAACAATAACTGTATAATCGACTATCCAGAACAATGGAATTGCTTTCTAAAACTAAAAACGATAACTACGACACTTTCACATCTAGAGACGACAGTTCGACTATTCTACTTTTTGTAAAAGAGAACTAAAAACGACGCACAATACATAAAATCATTTATAGTTCTTTGCACTAAGGAGGCAGAATAATGCAAGATAAGGGGGTTTTTGCAGAATTACACTGACTATAGACAACAAAACTCTTGAATAAGATTGAAAATAGTGAGAAAAATCCACAGTCAGAGGGTAAATTTAACCCTCCCTGACCATCGCACCTGTTACCTAGTGAACTCAGTATGCAGCGCACCTACTGCACTCAGGAAGTGAGATGCATACAAACTGCCTTGAAGGCAGGGTGCGATGGTAGCAGTGCGAGACTTTGAACGAGATTTCACTCACAGTCTTCAACCTAGTTCAGGTGTTTAGGTCGAATAAGTAAAGATCAGTGTATGTAAAACACAGGGGTGATCTAAGAGGTTACTAGAGCCACCACTTAGGGCAATTAGATTGCTCGCAAAACTATTGTTTAATTCATAAACAAAACACGGAGATAGACAAAAGCATCATTGATCTATTTTGCATTTGTATGACAAATGCAGTTCGAAGGCTAGCTGGCTTGACTTCAGGCTCCGTCTGTATGTTTATAAAAGAAACAAAGATAGATAAGCTAACAAGTAATCTAGTCGCTCCCCAGTGGAGTCGCCATTTTGTTATACGAGAATAGTGTCCACTCAAATGCTGCTATTCCCACTAAGATGGGTGGCTATCTTAGAAACAAACAATCAAAGTCTACTATTATTTCCTTTTATGGAAAGAGATGAGAAGAGAATCAAGAGGGCCAACCTGAGTCTTGCGCTCGATTTCCTCTCCTTCTTGATAGAGTTTCTCCGCTTCTTCTTTGTCTGCCTAGCTTCAAAAGGACCTGTGGAATCACAAAAACATACTACTATGCAAGAAACAAGGATCTAAATTCATAAATAATACAAGATCAGATGTGTATTAACCATATACATGCATATATAAACAAGTACACAAGAATATGGAAGGAAACAAGAATAGCTTTATTCAGATGAAAAGTAGCGAGAAGATTACAACCATGTGCTCTGACCCAGCATCATCCTCCAGCTAAGAAGCCCTTCTTCACCTCAAGCAAAGCTAGATCACCCAACACTGTGAATGTACACCAGAATACCAGCAACACTTCTCTATAAGATACAAAATTCCAGCCTCTGGATCTCTGTGATGAGGGATCCATATATAGATGATCACAGAGAGGTGAGTCATCTTTTGGGATCTTGATTAGTGTCCTCTCTCTGATAGTTCCTGCTTCCACTTGGAGAATGATGATATCTTACTCATCCCTGGTCAAAAATGGAGTGGCAAGTGTTAGAGGGGAAGCTTTTGGAAGATTCCATGATCTTTCACCTCACATTTTTGTCCCTGCCATTTGTCCATTCCCGACCATCGCACCCTACAGAGGAGAAAATCAGTATGCATCGCACCCTGTACACTGGGAAGGTGATATGCATCGCACCCTATACACTGGGAAGGTGATATGCATCACACCCTCTGCATTGAGCTTTCAGTATGGTCCAGTTTTGACCATTTATGAGCAGTTTTTAGTGGAGAACTTCTGGGAGATGATGTAATCAGCTGACCTTGTTCCTTTAGGCAGTGAAGCAACACTTTTAGGGACTTAGGAGCCCTCAGTTTATGGACATTTATGATTGGTGTTGAAGTGCCCAAAAATGTCTATAACACCAACCCAGCTAATGCCTCATCCATTGCAATACCTTCACTCTCCATTTTCCATGACCACCATTCCTGAACCTTGTATCATCAGATTGTTTTCACCTCCAAAAAATCATTTGCTTCGTTTTGTGTCGTAGATGTGGGATTCATTAAGGCCCTCCTACGACGGGTCACTTCTTGTCGACATCAGCTCATTATCTGAGAAGTTGACTTAGGAACAATCCTTTCAGTTCTTTGAAGCTTGCATGCCTCAATGGCAAGTTTCTCACTTCCGGTGACAAGTTTACATCAATGGCCTTCGACCGAAAGATTTTGCATGGTGTTCAACATCGACTCATATATTCACACCACGTGAACTGTACTGTAGTACCTTGAGGGTCATTATCATTATCAGTGATTCCTCTCGTGCCTGTTAACAACTTACATCATTGGCTAGTAATCAGGCGATGTCTTTCCATGTTCGACTTCATAACATCTTTTCACATGGATGAACTTGTACATCGGGCGAAGATTGAACGAGTTTGAAGACATCGGATCTAGTTTCATCCATCCGGGCTGCGATATATTTAGGAAAATAAAGACATCAAATGTACTCCATAGCTGCACAGATGATCATCCAAGCTAAGGGATGATGGCTCTACAAGAATCACCAGTCTGCAACAACAGACGATTGTCTGTCCTATGTACGTGAAAATGAATTTATAAAGCTGAGCATGGGAATGCACGCCTCAGCTAGATCATGAAAATAATATGAAGATAATGTATTGTATTGTATCTTATTACAGGTCACCTTCCAGTTTGAAAAACCTCAGATCCTCATGATAAATCATTTCACCTGACATCAGAAGATTTACGACTTCATGCTTTAGGGGGCAACTGTTATAGACATATTTGGGCACTGCAACCCCAATCATATATGTCGATAAACAAAGGGCTCTTAAACCCTAAAAGTGTTGTTTCATACCCTAAAGGATCAAGGTCAGCTGATTACATCATTTCCCAGAAGCTCCACCTAAAAAACTACTCAGAACTGGTCAAAACTGACCCATACAGACTGCCCCTTGGTCAAAGTGCGATGCATCTCACCTATTACACACAGGGAGTGCGATGCATACTGAAAAGGGCTTCTATAGGGTGCAATGGGCAAGAGAAGACAAATGGCAGAGGCAGTTGGCTAAGTGGAAACCCAAAGAATCTTATAGAAACTGCAGTAAGAGATCATGAAATCTCCAAGTGGAACCAAGAACTATCAGTGAAATATCGCTAATAAAAAATGCAGAAGCTAACTCACCCCCCTACAAATATCTATATATGGATCCCTCATCCTAGAGATCCAGAGGTTGGAATTTTGTATTTTGTAAAGAAGTGCTTTTGGTTTCTGTGTGAAACATTGTATTGTTGGGTGATCTAGCTTTTCATGAGGTGAAGAGGGCTTTCATGCTAGGAGGATGGCGCTGGATCAGACAGCTAGGTTGTAATCCTCTCTTCTACTTCTGTCAATAAAGTTATTTGAGTTTTCCTTCATATACTTGTGTATTTTTGAATCTTGTATTTGTGTATGCATTTGCATGGTTAATGTACTTCTGATTCTACATTGTTTATGGTATCATACATCTCTATGCTTTGATGGTTTCTTGTTGATTTGCCTCTACAGGTGTTCTTTGAAGCGGGACAAGTGAGAAAGGAGTGGCAAGCTCTATCAAAGGAGAGAGGAAACAAGCAAGGATCCAAGCAAAAGACTAAGGTTGGTGCTCTCTACTTCTCTCTTATATATCTCCCATAAAGGAAAACACAAGTTACTTTGAATTGTTTGTTTCTAAGATAACTACATTTCTTAGTGGGACTAGCAGATCTGAATACACACTAGTTTTCCCGGAAACAATGCAAAACACTAAATTTCACCAAATTAGATGAATTGACAATCACATGCTCATGGATAAACTCTTTATGGATAAGCAAACCAAAGCAAAGAAGAATTTATAGCTGGAAATGATACTAGCAGAACATTAACTAGCAACCAATTTTAGATCATATAAACCATGATCTGGATGATTGAGAGGCTAATCTAATAGCCAATACAAAGCTGATTTATTTTTCAAAGAAATTGAAGTCACGGGAAAATCATATGAGGTCTGAAATCACAATTTAGGAGGACCAAATTTTCTGAAGAGGTTCGAATTTCAGAATTACTGTGCATATATTATCTAAATTTTTGTTTGGAAAACATTTTGAAGTTGTCCTCTCACTTGAGAAAGGAAGCAACCAAGTCCAAGTTTATTGAAGGCCTTATAAGTTGAGTTAAAAGAAGAACCAAATGTCTTGTACCAAATTGTAGGCCGCAATATATTCCAGAGGCTTTGATTTAAAATCTTATTGATTTAAAGATGAAATCAAGACACCATCAAATTCTGGGTATAATTATTATGCAAAAGGTTTACAAGGAGTACTCACTATCATCCTAAATAAGGAAAAGGCCTATAAAAGAGACTTAACAAAAGCTATTAGCCTTGTCCTGAATAAAAATAATCAAGCTACAGTGAACCCTGTATTTTAGTGAAGAGGCTAAGATCTTGTGACTTAGCCTTAATGCACATATAAATATACAATCCAAGTAATCTTAGTCATCCTTGAATCCGACTTTGGAATAGATTTGTTTTGAAAACATACTGATTAGTGTGAAAAGGAGCCAAATTGTGATTCCTATCCTTAAGCTATTCTGAGATCTTAATATTGTAAATAATCCCCAACTAGTAGGACCCTTCTTTAGTCATCTTTGATCCAGTTAGGATTGTCTAAAGTTTCTTATAACAACTTTCATCTCTTGGCACACATGTATTTCATGTAAAGGAATCCTATCTAAATTTTGCAGATCTCCTCAATGATCATCAAAAGAATTTTTCCTACAACAAAATATAATCGTGAGCAACATTTCTTAATGTATAGAGTCCTATTCAAGGGATCAATAAGCTCAAACCTGGTCTTGCAAACTATAGTATAATTATAATTCATTACTTTAGGAAATGGGAACTATTTCCTATCTATATAGTACAATAGGAAGCTTCAAGATCCATATTAAATGTCTAGTAGCAGAGAAAAGATTATGTTAAAAACATGTTGGTAGAAAATATTAGCAAAGATCCTAGATCTCTTGAGAAGGAATGGTCTTAGTGGAAGCTCAAAGACTTAAAGCCAATATGAAAGTCAAGAATAGAAACACCTTTTGAAAAAATATTCTAAAGAAAAATGGCCATATTAAGAAAAGATTTTTTTTTCATGTTTCGAAAGGTTATCTACTATGAAGAAACTACAAAGGTCTACCAATAAAATAAATTGCAACTCCTTTGAATTTGTCATCTTGGATAAATGATATAACACACTTGAAGTTTTCATTCTTGAAGAAAAATTAGAAGAAGAATCCTAACATAATTTTATTTTTAAAAGGAACTTAATTCAAGCCTCTGTCATAAAGGAAGAGGAGCCGATGCATGAAGGAGACCTAGGATGATGGATCATTACCTTTCTCTTAGACTTGGACGTTAGTGGTCATGTTGGAAAGAAGGAAAGCTTTAGGCATGATGCAGTGGAAACATTAGTAACGAGCTTAATACTCTTTCTATTGTGAGAAGAAACAATCTCGAAATATTCAGTCAGTTATCTTAAAGACCTATAGTAGAGCAGGATACCGTTGAAAAGTAATGTTGTCAAATATTTTTGGATCTCTGTCCATAAGAAACTACAGACTTACATTCAATGATAAAAAGGACATCAAGTTATTTAAAATAAGAGCCTCGATAAGGAATAATTTCCTTGATTGAAAAATCTCCGTGGGCGTCCTGAAGCTGTTATCAATAAAAGGAGAAACAACATATTGTTTAAATCAAGAAAAACAACAACCATTCTTGTTCTAAAGGAACACATGGAGAAGTAGACTACATCAACTAATTGGAAGGAAGTCTTGAAAATGACAGAGGATCAACAAAGGTTGTAATACCTTATGAACATACTTTGGATTTGAAGTCTTCACTCTTAAATAAGCATAAAGAATATATTGATAAAAGTTGCAATATGAGCAACTTCAAGAATTTTCCTCTTTTGAGAGAAAGTACATGACATATTGAAGAAAGATCTTGTAGCAACCCTTATGATCATGATGGATAAAGGTGCTTCCTAAAGAAAGCATCAAAATGAGGGAACTGAGATGACTCTAAAATTGGTAAGATCATTGGGTGCTTTGATGTGAAAAGCCAGGATTTTATGAAGAATAGTCGTATGGACACAAATTCTTGAATGAGAAGAACATCCTTCAAATAATGGATTGGGTATCTTAATGCAATTGGAAGCAATCATCTAGAAATGAATAAATAAAGCAACATGTTTTGGATAATCTCATGGGAGGATTTCCTTACCCATTGAAGAAGGACCTTGATGATTCTTTAGGGTTTCTCTCTGATTTGAACACCAAACTTACTAGAAGCTTGTTGATACATTTACCACATTTCTCATTGTTTAAAGCTAGATGACCAACTGAAGTAAGTCTTCAGAGGGAGCTACAGAATCCCTGGCAGAATGAATGAACGACTCTTCTTGCCCGATGATTTGTACAAAAGAAAGACCATGTCAAGGGACGTTGATGAAAACAAGACATGACAACATATTATGATGAATCTGATGATGATTCAATATATATTTGTTACTTTAGAAGCCACATGACTATGATTGAATTATTTTGTGACATGGACCAAAGGATTAATAACAAGTTGTAGATAACTCGATGGTTATGTTTTGGGCAAGGTTACTTTCTCGATATTCAGAGGGAGATATGGTCGAGCTATGATTTCTGGATGCAGTTATTGATGATGTCTATCTAAAAGATGACGATCCTCTCATTTATCAATGTAAGAGGGAGTTCAATTTTAAATTCAAGATGAAAGACCTAGCTTTATTCCTAAGCTTAAATGTCCGATAAGATGGAGAAGTTGTTGATTTGCATATAAACAACTTGTGGGGACATTAGTGTTCTTGATAAACACTCAATAAGAAATATGCCATGCTACGAAGACTCTGAGATAATTTATGGTCAAGCTTAATATATTGGATAGCTCCTCATTGAGATATTCATGTGATACAATTAACTATGGTCTCGAGTATACTATTGAGAATTGCTAGACTGGCAGCGTGATGAATGGAAATAACACATGTAGGTGCTATATCTCTTAGGACCATCTTTATTTCGTGAACAAATCAAAGACTGAAGTATGTTTCTCTGGGAGCACTATTGAGGCTGAATGTATACAACACCAATCATGTATTATTATGAATCCACTTGAGGAGAGCACCGTTGTATATTGTAGAGGGGATTCACTTTTCAGAGAATCATATGTTCCATGACCACTCCAATCATATTGAAATCATGTATCACTTTATTTGGAATATGGTATAATGGGGAGCAATTTATCTCCATCATTTCAGGATGGATGTGCAGGTTACCAACATCCTCACCAAGCCTCTTGGTAAGTTCAAGCTTAACTTCCTCCAGAGAGAGGCTTGGAGTTGTAGAAAGAACCTATTATGAGGGTCTTCGTTAAACATTGAGCTCCGGGAGCTCTTGGGGGTCTCGGGTACTTCTTGAAGATTTGTGCAACCATAAGGTGAGTGGTTCACCCTCCCTTATGATACCCCATGATTTTACCTAGGGTGAGTAGTTCACCTTCCCCTGTGAGGGGGGACATGTGTTTAGGGTGAGTGGTTCACCTTCCCCTACGATTGATGATATATGAATAAGATGAGTGGTTCACCTTATCCTATGGCATATGACTAGGATGAGTGGTTCACCTTCTCATGCGGATGCCCCAACATATATCCTACCCATGTAGTTCGAGACTCATGGGAAGTACCATTCATTTGGCCAATGAGTTGGGAAAAGTAGATAGGGACCATAAAACTATAGTTGGATGCATCATGTACTACTGTGCTTCCTATATCTAGGATGCATGGTGTTCAACAAGTTGATCTGGGATCAAGTCTGATTAGGGTTCTACCTGTCGTTATGTGGATTGACTTTTGTCAGTGGAGAGTGGTAAGGTCTTATGACTCACTCTAGATTGATTATTCTTATTATCTATATCCGTGTTCAAAAAAGCCACGAGATACAAATATTGTTCATGATGATAGAATGGCATGATGATCGATGGTCAAATATTGGTAAGTGGAATTATCCCTAGTGGAGAGGGAGTGTTAAAATTGGAAACTAGGTCCAAATTTCACTTTGGACAACTCATTTGATGGAGGTAATTAGTGCATTTAATTCCTCTTTCTGAGAGGACCAAAATCGACATAAATATCACTAAATTTGGACAAGGAGAAATATGTTTTTGAAGTGAATCCCACATATATGCAAATTTTCAAGGTCAACCACACCTTAATGTAGGCTCATTAAGCCCAAGCGATATGTCTCTTGATCCTCAACGATTTGTATAAATAGAGGTGACCTCCAACCTCATTAGACACATTCAAGTGCCTTATTCTATAAAAAATATATGTTTGAGGTAGCATAACTCTGGGAGGAGGAAGAAGGAGTTTTTGAGGTGAAATAGGGCCAAGATACTTCAGATGGAAAACCGCAGACCTTGAGGTAAAATTTGGGCAGTTTGTGTGGGTACAATTTTCCTTGCAGGTCTGAATTCAAGAGTATAAAGGCAGGCCGAGTTTGGGTATTGTTTCTGGGCCTGTTTGTGGACAATATGAGGAAGAAATTATCTCCCTAAGAGGCCACATGTTGGGACGAGAAAAAGGTATGATTTCTCTTCACTTAATGCTTCATTTATCAATCATCCTTATAATATTATCTCTGTTTATAGAATAAAATGAGGAACATATCAGTCAAAGTTGGAAGAAACTAGTTGGTGGTAGAATAGGTGAATTTAGTATGAAAAACTGATTCTTTGCTATCTTTGTATGCAAAGATGTGATTGGGCAAAAGCTGTTTAGTTGGCAGGACAACACGAGGCGACAAAGGGAAAATCCATGGCATCTGGGGAAGACAAGGAAGAAAAATATTAGCTCAAGTACTCCCGTTTTATCATATGATCAGATTTTAGATTGCAAAATCCTCAGGATCTCCTGATCTTGAGGATTCCCTGTTATCCAAGTTTCCCTTTCATGTTATATAAAGCTGAAAGGCAACTAGATGAAAATGTAGACTTTTGATATGTAATTATTCTCTTTAGAGTAAAAACACTGTTAATTTAGCAACTCTGTCAGCTGTTACTTTGAAGTTAATGAAAGAAGGTTGCGCTTGATACATCTCCATATTCTGAGTTTTTATTAAGTAGAGGCTTCCGACGACTCTAGGCCCAGTGACAAGAAGTTCCACTGCTCCTTTGTGTTATAGTTTACATTCAATGCTTGTATTTGGTTTAATGTTTAGTTCTTTTGCTTATCGTGAAGATTGATGATATTGACCTACAATGTTGTTCACTTGGCTTTACACTGAAATGGTGAGATAAACTTAAATAAGCGCTTTGATTAGAATAAGTGAATGTATGGTTGATTGTTGTTCGATCAAATGAATGTTATCATAGATCTTTAGAGACAAGACTGAGTAACTTCTATAAATTACAATATAGAATATTTATCATTTAGGAATGTTTTATAGTTGTTGCTGTTCACTTACAGATTGCTGTTCAATTGCCGATTGTTATTGCTATTTAGTAATACAGATTGATTTGAGTTGAGTGGTGTTGTTCAATAATCATAGTTGCTTTACTTAATTAAGCGTGGTTAGTCTCAAGCTTATTTGAGTAATTCTCTGTGTAATTCTAATTTGCATTCAAGTTCCAATCGGTTTTAGAACAAGTTGTATGGAATTACATAGGGTGTTGCAAGTATTCCTTTCATAGATAGTTTCTTTGCAAAGTTGTGTGAATTGGATTGAAGAATTGGACTTTAATTATTGCAACGATTCATCATTAGATAACCTCTAACTTCACTGCACATACTGTGTTGAAGATCTTGGAATAGAAAGACTTACCTCGGGTTTACAACTAATGTAGGGATTAAGATTGCCTGTAAAAAGAAACCTTAGTGAGCCAACATTTTGGCGCCGTTGCCGGGGAGAGTGTTCAAAGTGATTAATTCTATTTCTTTGCTGTAAGAAAACTGGGTTTTAAAAACGGAAGGTAAGAACTTGCATACCTAGCAAGTAAAGTGCTTTCTTACTTTCCCACTTTACAACAAAATTTTAGAGGCTAAATAGGAATTTGTTTTATGAATGACTAGAAATAAAAATATAGAGAAAGAACATAATCCTCTACCAAAATCCACAAAACCCAAGGGATCAGTGAACCTTGGGAGAACGATCTTTATAGACGAAATCATAAGAAGAGCAGAGTCTCAAGCATCAGTAGGATTGCAGGCTATACTTGGGAAAAGTTCCACTGCCATCCCCCAAGCAGCAGGCCCACCATCTGTAGCTTATGCTGAGATTCAAAGCCAAGTAGGAGGATCATAACAGAGTTTTCAAGCTACAATAAGCCTACCCTCTGATCCTCTATAGGAGGGAAAATCCTATAATTTACCAGAAGGAAAAGGAGAAACTAGTGGGGTTGCTGAAGCAGAACCATAGTTGTTGGAACAAGGATCTATTGAGATTCTAGAGCTAGGTAGTGTTGTAAAACCAGCTCGGGTTGCTAACTCTCTGTTTATTACGGAAGCACCCCTTGAAATTCGTGAAGACTATTGGCATATCTTTGATCAAATGGCAGAACAACCACCCCAAGGTCAAACTTCGACATTAGAATACCCCATAGTTGACTAGGTGGCCAATGCCCCTATGAAGGCTATTCCTCTATAGAGCATCCCAACCTTTCATGGGATGATCACAGAGGATCCTGATGCTTTCCTGTTTGAGTTTGATGTCCTCTGTAGAGGGTACGAATATACCACCGACCCCTAAAACCTGAAATTATTCCCTTCCACTTTGAAAGGGGAAACTTTAAGATGGATTGTGGGTGTAGGTGGGCGAACCATCAATTCTTGGGACGAAATGAAAACCTCCTTCCTTAAAAGATATCAGGACTTTTGTAAAACTAGGGAACTGAAAGATGAGATTTTCAAGATGACTGCAAAAGATAACGAGACACTAGAAGAATATGTAGAATGATTTAATTATAATTTGCAGAGATCTCCACACACTACCCTACCAAAAGAAGTCCTAAGAGCTATATTGATTAAAGGAATGAAAGAAGAATGGATAGAAACTGTAAACTTAATCAGAAAAGGGGATATTTCTCAAGAAGAGTATGATGAAATCATTTGTTTGTGTATCAGGTGGTCACGTGGAAGCACATGTACAGGAGCAACTAGCCGAGATCCAATGAGCAGAGGAAGCAAACCACATAGTGGAGATATAACACGGATGGATATTGGCAACCTCCTGTAAGATTTTAAGACAAATATCTTGGGAAATATTACAACACAACTAGACGTTCTACAAGCCAAACAAAAATAAGCTTTAGTAGAACAAAATTTAGCCATCTTCTGCCCATGTTGTCGAAAGAAGCACAACCAAAGGGAATGCCCGTTAAACATGGTTCAAACATGCGCCATTTGTACTAAGGATCACGATACTGAACAATGTCCATCATTACCTGGGCTGAAGGCAGTATTCAAAGAAGCAGATGAGGAAATAGAACCAGTATATTTGATGAACCAACGTCGAGAATGGCAAGCCAAACCTACAGGTATGTCGCAAGACGCATCCCAATTTTTTCCTTCATCGCAGTTTAATCAACAATAGAACCTTGGGGCAACCTGACAATGCCCATCATCCTATCAAACTGCTAAAGTCCACATTTCCCTATGACATCCTAGCCAGCACAATCTTTTCCAGGAAATGGCTGGCCGAATTCTCCTTTTACTCCTTGTTGGTAAGGCAATCCCTATCAATCCTAGTGGCCTGCCTCTAGCTCACAAAACCCGAATTGGTCTACAAACTGGTAGCAACCTCTAGGGATATCCAATATACCTATGGGAATAGGCCCCCAACGTCAGATCGCATTGTCAGCTCCTTATACATTACAACATAATTCTTAACTTCTTCTGTAGCCACAGTTACCAGCTCAGCCAAACCCGAATCCTAATAATAGGTCAGTCCAGTTGGTACAGGTTATTGAAAATCCAGAATATGAGATTGAGCAGAAAGAATGTAATGAGCTTAGATTGAGGTCAAGTCAGGTCATAAACCCTGAGGAAAACAGGGACCAACCTTCAATTGAAATTGTAACTCCACCTATACATATTACATCATCTGTACATGTTCCACCACTTGTAAATAATACTAAATCAAAGTAAGGGGAAGAAATAGATCAACATGATGACCCTGAAAAACTTATGGTCACTTCTCCTCCCTTCCTCGAAAGGCTAGTGATACCTAGACTGATCACTTATCCTGATTTTGATCTTGTGGGGGAACTAAAAAAATTGTGTATTAAGATTCTCCTCCTCTAGGCTATTCAAGACATTCCCATCTATGCCAAACCATCAAAGAATTATGTGTAAAATTGCCTATGAGGAAGGTAAAAACCTCACCCACTATTCATGTCGTAGGAACCTTATCCGATTTACTCTTGGGAGAGGAAACTCCTATAAAATGCGAAGACCCTGGAAATCCCATAGTAATAGTTCAAATATATGCCGCTCTTTTCCAAAAACCCTAGTTAATCTAGGAGCTGCCATTAACACACTAACAACAGAAACTTGTCAAGCACTTAGTATTACAACCTTAGAACCAACTACCACTTTATTAGAGCTTGCCGATTGCTCGGTGGTAAGACCAAAAGGGACTTTACAAGATATTACAGTTTTTGTTGACTCATGGGAATATCTAGTAGACTTCCTGGTTATAAACCCAAGGAGTAGGTTTGATGGGCATCCTTTGATTCTGGGACGACCTTGGCTGGCAACAACTGATGCATATATTGGCTGCCGAGAAGGCATCATGACTATCACAAAGGAAGATGCTGTAAAAAAAATTGGTGTTATACCCTCCTGTCAGGCCAAGTTTTCCCATTGTAAAAATATGTAAGCGGCCACCAACGTACCTGGAAGAGAGCATCCATTCACCACTCACAGTAACAGAAACACTAGAATTTAAAAATCAAACTGAAGATGATGTTATCAATAGTTTTATAAATCAACAAACCGATGTGGAGTGTCAGATGCTGAAAGCAATTCTTGATAACGAAGCCATGGAAGATCCCCTGAAGGACACAAACGACCAACATATTTAGACAATTGCTATTCAGAACAGCAAACCAATTGAGATCGAACCAGGCAAAGTTCTAAATATCAATGCTAATATGGAGAGCGAACAACATAAAAAGCTTATCCAAGTATTGCAGAAAAATAAAGGGGATTTTGCCTGGGATTATCTTGATATGAAAGGGATAGGTCCGCAGTTATGTACACACCACATTTATACAGAGAAGGATGCACAACCCATTCGACAGCCTCAACGGAGGTTGAACCCTCACCTCAATCATATCGTGAAAGAGGAATTACAAAAGCTACTGGTTGAAAACTTTATTTATCCCATCTTAGATAGTAAATGGGTCTCCCCTTTGGTGGTTGTCCCCAAGAAAAACGAGAAATGGTGTATTTTTGTAGATTATCGAGAGTTAAATAAGGAAACGCAGAAAGATCATTTTCCCCTCCCATTCATTGATCAGGTCCTCGATACGTTGGTAGGGAAGCAATTCTTCTCCTTTCTAGACGACTTCAGTGGGTACAATCAAATCCAGATTGCCCCTCAAGACTAGGACAAAACAATAATCACCTATCCTTGGGGCACATTTGCATACAGAGTATTACCATTTGGCTTATGCAATGCCCCGACCACGTTTCAGATAGCTATACTAAGCATCTTTGTTGATCTAATAAATGGAATAGAAGTATATATGGATGATTTTACTCCATATGGGAATGATTTTGATCAAGCACTATGAACGCTAGAAAAAGTCTTAGAACGATGCATCACTACCAGGTTATGTTTAAGCAATGTCAAGTGTCACATGATGATGTCCGAGGGCGTGATCCTGGGGCATTACATCTCTGCAATAGGAATACAAGTAGACCCAACAAAAATACAGGTAATTCTTTTACTGCCTACCCCCTGCACGCAAACAGAGGTATGTAGTTTCCTAGAATATGCAAGTTATTATCGCAAATTTATTAAGAATTTTTTCATAGATTGCAACACCCTTATACGCTCTAACTGGAAACATTGATTTCAGTTGGTCTGACAAGTGTGACATAGCTTTTGCAGGATTAAAGAAACTAGTCTCAACAACACCAGTATTACGTGGACCAAACTGGGAGCTGCCTTTTCATATTTCCATGGATGCATCAGATGTAGCCATAGGCGCTGTCCTCGACCAGGAGGAGGAAAAGAAACCCTATGCTATATATTACATTAGCAAAAATCTCACCCCTGCAGAACTCAATTACACAGGACAAAAAAAGAATTCTTAGCAGTTATTTATGCGATAAATAAATATAGACACTATATAACTGACTACCAAGTCTTTGTGTACACTGATCACTCTGCCATTAGATATATAGATAATAAACCTAGATAAAAAATGGTCGAGTAACACAATGATTATTTCTTTTGCAGGAGTTCAACATTACCATTAAGGATCGTCCAGGAAAGGATAATCCTGTTGCTGATTTTCTATCTCGAATTCCGAATGTTAATGATCCACTAGTGGTAGATGACCAACTCCCGGACGAGCACTTGTTTGCTGTGGTGGTTAAGATGCCATGGTACGCAGATGTGGAAATTTATCTGGCAATAGGGGAGCTACCTAAACATTTAACAACAAGGGAAAGAAAATTGATTGTTTAGTGTAGCGCCCGGTTCTCTTGGATAGGTGGATATATTTTTCATACAAGGGCCGACATGTGTATATGTAGGTGTATCCGCGAAGATGAAATCCATGAAATCCTGAAGGCTTTCCATGACGAGCTCTGTAGGGGACATTTCACAGACCAAAGAATAGGACATAAGGTATTACAAATGGGCTATTACTGGCCTAGTATTTTTAAGGACACTAAAAAATATGCCTAGGTCTATGAAATTCTCGCTGCAGGGAATGATAACCCAACAACTTTTTCTTTAAAAAATTAAAATTGCTTGAAAAATTGTAAATAACGTACATACCTTTGTAGGAATTACCACGAAAAGATGCTATTTTTCGTTTTTTTGCTGTTCAAACAAGCGAACACTTGATGTTCAATTGATTTGAACAACACATATTTTTTTTTTTTTTTTTTTTTTTTTTTTTTTTTTTTTTTTTGGTTCGTTGTTCAAACAATTGGATGTTTGTTGTTCAATTGATTGAACAACACATTTTCTATTGTTCAAACACTTAGACATTTGTCGTTCAATTGATTGAACAATACATTTTTGTTTCTTTCCATTTTTCGCTGTTCAAACAAGTGAATGTTGCCGTTGAATTGATTGAACAACACAATTTTTTTTTTTGTTTTCATTGTTCAAACAATTGGATGTTTGTTGTTCAATTGATTGAACAACATTTTTTCGTTGTTCAAACGAGCGAACATTTGCCGTTCAATTGATTGAAAATCACATTTTTCGTTGTTCAAACACTTGGGCGTTTGTCATTCAATTGATTGAACAACACATTTTTGTTGTTGTTCAAACACTTGGACGTTTGTCGTTCAATTGATTGAACATCACATTTTTGTTTGTTTTCGTTGTTCAAACAATTGGACGTTTGTCATTCAATTGATTGAACATCACATTTTTCGCCGTTCAAACAAGCAAACGTTTGCGATTCAATTGATTGAACATCACACTTTTCGTTGTTCAAACAAGTGAACGTTTGCCATTCAATTGATTGAACAACACATTTTTCGTTGTTCAAGCAATTGGACGTTTGCCGTTCAATTGATTGAACAACACATTTTTACTGTTTTCGTTGTTCAAACAATTGGATGTTTGCCATTCAATTGATTGAACATCGCATTTTTTGTTTTTGATTTTTGTTGTTCAAACAAGCAAACGTTGCCATTCAATTGATTGAATAACACATTTTTTTGTTATTCAATCTAGCATACGCTTGCTGTTCACTTCATTGAACAACACTATTTTTTATATTTATATATATATATATATATTATATATATATATATATATATATATATTATATATATATATATATATATATATATATATTATATTATATATATATATATATATATATATATATATATATATATATATATTATATATATATATATTTTGGCTTGTCCAAACAATTTGGACAATTGCCGTTCAATTGATTGAACATCATGGTTTTATTTGTATTCTCACGACTGCATTCAATGGATTGAACGACACATTTTTTTGTTCACTAGTTTTCGATGTTCAAGTTATTAAACAATTGTCGTTCACTTGATTGAACAACACTGATTCTTCTTATTTGTTTTTGTTGTTCACACTATTGAACAATTGTTGTTTTTGACAACGCATTTCTCCTTATTTATTTTCATTTATTTTTATTTTATTTTTTTATTTATTTTTTTTGTAGAGTAAACTGCACCTTTGTTGCAAGCTAAATGTTGATTTTTTCTCATTTTTTTCCTTAATTATTATACAATGATATATATATATATATATATATATATATATATTTATTATATTTTGAAAATAAGCGCCATGTGCATTCGTGCATTTTCTAAAGATATATGGTAATAACAATGTCATTATAACTTCTAAAAACCTTTTGTTGGTTATCTTTATTCATCAAGCTAATATGGCGTACCTTTATAATGGTTGTCTAAACATATTTTCTTTTGGGACACATCAGGAAATGATTCATTACCTTTAAATCCATGCTGGCTTATGTTTATACTTTCAAATGGATAAAACTCATCGATATAATGTTAAGGGATAAGAGTATAATACTCCCATTGGCATCTTCTTACTTACACCATCCCTGACTCTTAAGGAGCAAATGAGACCCCCATTTTACAAGAAAAATTGTAAAAATAAAATAAAAATAGAAAAATTCTTATAACATTGTCCAAAGAGGATAGGGGTCCTCATCATGAGCCAACCTACCACGATCATAAGGATGTAACAAGTGACATTCCAATTTGGCTACCACACTAAGGTAATGATCTTCTTGATAAATAAATTGTCAGAAGAACAGGGGGTCTCATCATAAGCCAACTTGATCATCTCTGTTTGACCCTGGTGAGTGGCACTATGGTTATCTGGTCAACATTCCAGCATAGTGGTCTCTTTGTGATAAAAATAAAAAAGTAAAAAGGACTCTAGCTCATTTGGGAGGGTTAAAAACCAACCCTGCCGAGGCTATGAATGCTTGTTGGCAGCAATGGCTCTGCTGTGGTTTTGAAGTATTATCTTATATTGCTATATGACATCTACCTCTTATCACCGATGACCCTATTTCTAAACAAAAAATTCCGTTTGGTAGCATTTTTACAAGCTACATAGCATGGTGATTTTTATCATCCTCCATGTATCCTTGTATTAAATGACAACCATTAAATATAAACCACCGATTAGGCTGATATGATTAATTCCGCTTACGGTAAAATATTTGATATAATGACTTGATATTGCTGTTGTTAATTTTTGCGAATTCATGTCTGACAACACATGTTGCTTACATGTTTTATTGATTTGTGTGCTGTGTTTTTTAGATTGGTTGCCGACATTTATTTCACATTGGTTATTTGCCTATTTTTCCCGTGCTGAAAGGACGTGGATGTCCTTCTCTCATCAGAGGGGGGGGATGGCCTCCGTATGTATAGCACTTATTACCGTTATGAATAAATGTGTGATAATCATTTAGATTACCTCCAAAGTATGTTTGCATGATGTGCAGGGATATGTAATAATTGGTAGAAAATTCTGATTGGTCAAAGAATGGAAACCATTATGGCGGGCATGCGAACGTACGATTTTGTGTTAAGTATGGATGACAGGATGAACGACTTAACTAAAAATGATAATTCTTATCCAGGTAGAGTCATTTCCTTTATAATCGTTGTTAGAGTGAGGCTCCAGTACTGATGGTATCGGATCACACCTACGAAATCCTCGAACGCGCTAGCTGGTTATAGTACTTGAAAATATTGCAGGGATTCCATGAAGAGCTAACGCTGGAGTTTCTGCAAAATCTGCAGAACGGTAGTATAATGGTCAAAGGCATAAGCATGACAGTTTCAGAAGAAGTCCTGGCCAAAGTTACTTAACTTCCGGCGGAAGGGGTGAAATGGGCAGACAAACGAGTCCTTTTATACAGTGCAATTGAAGCCTTCCAGGACCCATGCGAGCGACTGGTACAAACGGGGAAAGGAATTCATCCTTCGGCATTGCAGCAACCATGGCAAGAGCTGGTGGTCATCATCCAAAGATATATCACTTGCAACGGCCGAAATGACGTGGTAAAGTCTCAACAAATGAAACTCCTAACTATTTTAAAGCAAAGAATTTCTGTTAATTTACCATTTTATTTAAATTCCCTGTTACATGATGTTACCCGATGGGTAAGGATAGCCAATGACCCACATAGTGTAGTCAACCATCATGAGTTAATTAAGTTAATCATCACAAATAGATTGGCACAAAAACAATTAACATGGGATAGTATCATAAATACTACCTTGGCTCCACCCCCGGAAAATGAGGAAACAAAGCAGTAAGGGCCAAAACCCCAGGCCCAAAGAAAATATTAAAACAAAAGAACCCCACTGCACCCTAGAATCAGCTAAGCGTAGAGGCTCGGTGAGAGTAAAAGCCCAGCGGTGCATTCCAATCCAAGCAGAAGAAGCTGGACCATCCCGCACACCTCCTCTCAGTCCTCAAGACCCTTCATTGGAAGACTATGAGGAGGAAGTGGCAAGGGTTTTGGGAAGCATGGAAATGTTTACTAAGGGCAGGGAGTAGCCAGGGAACACTAAAAGACAGAACTGTACCCTTGATCGGTCGGTCCCCACTGAAAAATTCGGTCATGAATAAGCCCAATCATGCACTGATCCCATGGAGGAGCAGAGAGAGTTAATTCCTGACGTGGAAACACCCCTCGAAACCGAGAAGCACAAAGAAACCCCTACAAAAAGAAACCTTGAAGGTGAAAACTTGGAGGATGCTAATCAACCAAGTGATATTCCATTTTAAAAGTTCCTCGTGGATGAGGCCTACCAAGAAGAAGACCACGATAATGATGACTGTTCAGGAGATACCATTGCATTGCGATCTCTTGAACACGAAATGCATAACAATTATGAGTTGGAAGGAGAAATCTCGCCAACAAATACAACTCCAATTGGAAACATTCCTGATATTAACATAATGTAGCCTGTGCAAGTGGAAAAAGGTAATGCAACCCCACATGGGAGCCGTAGGGTAGAAGAGCCCTACAAAGTTAAGCTTAAGAAGGTGCTCAGAAAATACAGAAAACAAAAGCAGGTAATCAAGCAGTTGAAGTACTGGTTAAAAGAAGCAACCAGGATGAGGAAATTGAAAGCAGAAATGGAGAAGGTAGGGACACAAACAGAAGAATGTTCTGCGAGGGATGTAGAGACTCAGACAAAGTTTCTTAAGGGTTGCCCAAGGGAAGCCCAGAATGAGATTACTATTAGAGAAGACACGGCCATACAAATAGAGGAGCCCTGTATCTTTTCATAGGGAACTCAAACGGCCTACCCCACTATGGATACCACTATCCAGACCGAGATTGAAGAAAATGTTTAAGCAATTGAAGTTGATATCCAGACTAACCCTGAGGAGACCCAAGATGTAGAATTCCAAATAGATGAAATGTCTCTTTACATCCCCTTGGTTAGAGAAGCTGTTATTAGAAAATTAGAAAATGAACTTTTAACAGTTCATCAAGAGCTAGCTCAACATAAGGAGAAGGTGATCCCTTTTCACAAACACCAAGGGCTAAAGAAGAAATTCGAGGCACTTACTAGGATGGAGGATGCGACTTTTGATCAATACAAGGCTGAGCAAAAGAAGGTTGAAAATTTAAAGGGTCAATTGTAGAAAGCCGGAGAACAAATGGAGACTGCCTGTTCTCTCTATTCAGACACGCTGTCCTGTTGAGCTCCCGCTACTATTTATGCTTTGTTTCTCATGGAATATATCTCCTGTTAAAAGTTAAGGCCATTAAGGTGGGTAAATCAACAGAAATTAAAACCACTCCTGATTTTATTAGGTGTTTTAAAGAACACAATGAGAAGATTTAGCGCCTCCTTTGTGAACTCTATATGCATAGTTTTGTTCTAGAGGATGACAAGGATAGCCACCCTACCCTTATCATAGGGGACAATCAATTTCAAGCATTCCTTTCCTTTGCTGCTAATCAACCAAAATGGAGCAAGGCTTACAACACATTCAAAAGGCGTGAATATGGAATTGACCTATTGGTCAGAGGAGAACCTACCTAGCCACTGCTCCTATCTGTCTGACATAAGAAATTTATGAAGAAAAATGGTGTCGTAGGAAAATTGGGGCCAATCCATACTGATATCATTCAGGCCAGAAAGGAATACTTCCAGGATATTAAAGAACAAGCCTTAGCTGCATCCAAGAAAAGATGGGAAGTTTCCAGTAACACTGTGAGGGGTCGGGAGCTGTTTGGATACCGTAACTTCCAAGCTGCCTCGTCCTATTTTTTCAAATATAGAAATATGATTTTAACATTGGGATTAGATTGGATAGGATGCAACTACAGAACCCCAATCATATGGTACCCTCCTGATAAATACCGTAGTGATTATAACTTAAAAGATCATGAGGTAACCCAGGCTTTCGCTGTCCTCAAGCAAAAGAATGGTTTCAGGAATTACAGGGAAGAAGTATACCCTGCTTATTCCCTCACCAAGTTGCATCTGAACTATACTCTTGCACGAGGATGTGAAACAAGGTAAGCTAGGGAGTATGTTGGGATGAGAAAAAGGTATGATTTCTCTTCACTTAATGCTTCATTTATCGATCATCCTTATATTATTATCTTTGTTTATAGAATAAAATGAGGAAAATATCAGTGAATGTTGGAAGAAACTAGTTGGTGATAGAATAGGCAAATTTAGTACGAAAAACTGATTCTTTGCTATCTTTGTATGCATAGATGCGATGGGGCAAAAGTTGTTTAGTTGGCAGGATAACACGAGGCCATAAAGGGAAAAGCCATGACATTTGGGACAGACAAGGAAGTGGAAGATTAGCTCGAGTACTCCTATTTTATCATATGATCAGATTTTATATTGTGAAATCCTCAAGATCTCCCGATCCTGAGGATTCGATGCTATCCAAGTTTCCCTTTCATGTTATATAAGGCCGAAAGGTAACTAGATGACAGTGCAGAATTTTGATATGTAATTATTCTCTTTAGAGTAAAAACGTTGTTAATTCAGTGACTCTGTCAGCTGTTACTTTGAAGTTAATGAAAGAAGGTTGTGCTTGATACATCTCTGTATTCTGAGTTTTTATTAAGCAGAGGCTTCTGGCGACTCTGAGCCCAATCACAAGAATTTCCACTGCTCCTTTGTGTTATAGTTTACATTCAGTCCTTGTATTTGATTTAATGTTTGGTTCTTTTTCTTATCGTGAAGATTGATGATATTGACCTACACTGCTGTTCACTTAGCTTTATACTGAAATTGTGAGATAAACTTAAATAAGTGCTTTGATTACAATAAGTGAATGTATGGTTGATTACTGTTCGATCGAATGAATGTTATCATAGATCTTGAGAAACAAGACTGAGTAACTTCTATGGATTGCAATATAGAATGTTTATCATTTAGGAACCTTTTATAGCTATTGTTGTTCACTTACAGATTGTTGTTCAATTGACGATTGCCATTGCTATTTCATAATACAGATTGATTTGAGTTGATTGGTGTTGTTCGATAATCAAAGTTGCTTTACTTGATTAAGTGTGATTAGTCTCAAAGCCTATTTGAGTAATTCTTTGTGTAATTCTCATTTGCATTCAAGTTCCAATTGGTTTCAGAACAAGTTGTATAGAATTACATGGGGTGTTGCGAGCATTCCTTTCATAGATAGTTTCTTTGCAGAGTTGTGTGAATTGGGTTGAAGAATTGGACTTTAATGATTGCAATGATTCATCATTAGATAACCTCTAACTTCACTGCACATACTGTGTTGGCACTCTTGAAATAGAAATACTTACCTCGGGTTGGAAACTAATGTAGGGATTAAGATTGCCTATAAAAAGACATCTTAGTGAGCCAACACCACACTTTAGAGAAATTTCTTCCAGACGGGTCACAAGTATGTACAAGCCTAGATAAGGAGGACAAGAGGCCTAATTTGGGTATAGACCATCCCTAAGGGCTAGCGAAGGGAAACATCTTGTATGCCTAGAAGATTTGTAGTTGATAGGAGGAGTTTTGGAGATGTTAAGTGAGACGACAGTGGAATGTAAGTAGCCCTAGATAGGCCAAGTATCTACAACAATATGACACTAGGTTAAGAGGGCATAACTAGACTGCCCCAAAATTGTATTTTTGATTGGACCATTTATTTATCTAAGGGCAGTGATATTGGATCTTCAAATTGGCAAGGCAAAATTGACTTTGAATTATTGTACTCTCTCTCTGTCTCTCTTTGTTGAACATTTTATATTAATAATAAGAAGAATTGATCAAGGGATTTCCCAATCTGAGGTTTTTCCCTAGCTTGATGTTATCAGGAAATCTAGTGTCTATGCAGAGCTACTAGTCCCATTAAGATGGGTAGCTATCTTAGAAACAAACAAATTAAATTAAATTTCGCTTTCCTTTACGAGAAGTAGATAGGAGTGGAGCAAAGAATACCAACCTTGATCTTTCGCTTGGTTCTTCGCTTGTTCCTTCTCCCCTTTGACAGATCTTTGCCACTCTTCCCTTGACCATTCCACTTCAAAGAGTACCTGTAAAGTCAAAGCAACATAATACCTTCAAAGTGCAGAGATCTACAGTCAGAAACAATATAGGACCAGATATATATTGACCACATACATGCATATATCAGCTAACATACAAGAATGTGGAGGAAAACTCGAATAGCTTTATTGATATAAAGGTTAGCAGAGAGGATTATAACCCATTGATCTGACCCAATGTCGTCCTCCCAGCATGAAAGCCCTTCTTCACCTCATGAAAAGCTTAGATCACCCAACACTATGACATTGCACCAGGAAACCAACAACACTTCCTTACAAGATACAAGATTCCAGCCTCTGGATCTCTGGGATGAGGAATCCATATATAAATGATTGCAGGGGGGTGAGTCAGCTTCTGGGATTTTGATTAGTTTCCTCTCTCTGATAGTTATTGATTCCACTTGGAGATTGATGATCTCTTACTCATCCCTGGGCAAATTCAAAGAGGCAAGTGTCACAGGAGAAGTTTCTGGAAGATTCCATGATCATCCACCTTGCAAACTGTCTTTTCCATTTGTCTACTCTCGCCCATCACACCCTATAGAAGGGCTTTCCAGTATGCATCACACTTTTTACACTGAGTAGATGAGATGCATCGCACCCTCTGCACTGGGCAGTCTGTATGGTCCAGTTTTGACCATTTCTGAGCAGTTTTCTGTGGAGAACTTCTGGGAGATGATGTAATCAGCCGACCTTGTTCCTTTAGGGTGTGAAACAACACTTTTAGGGACTTAGGAGCCCTTGGTTTATGGACATGTATGATTGGGGTTGCAGTGCCCAAAAATGTATATAA